>JZLH01S0613751.1:0-12635 GCA_001188425.1 Eucidaris tribuloides
TCATAAAACAACAAATTCATGACGTATGGATGTCTAACTTTCAACAGACCATTTGTAAGTACTAAACTACCGTTTGGTATTGATAATGAAGGGAAGTAATGGACTTGCACATCCCTGACACAATCTTTAAATGTATCATTATTGTTAAGCCAAAGAAACTGTTATGTGCACTTTCTAAAACGGCTTGCCTCCTGTTGAAAAATAACTGTTTATCAGTTTTTTAATCATCGATATCGGATTTCTTAGGTCGGCAAAAAAGGAGCCAAATTATTTAATTGTAACAGGCTAATTTACATAATTATGCAATTTTCATGCAAATTTTCTAGACAAATTGTCACTACTGAGTGATAACTACCACAGGTCGCCAGAGGTCATGATTGTGTTTCAAACAGAGACAAAATGTCAGACGACTACTTTTCCTTCTGATTCATGAAGAACTGATAAATCAATCTGGTATCTGGACATCGAGTAATTATTATACCATTCCCTTCTGTTAGTTATACGACATTACCATGAAACAAATCGTCACTCCTGTAAAGGTGGGAAACAAGATACAAGAAACTCTCATAAAAAACGCCCCAAATTTCTGGAACGGGACCGCCCTTTACGAGAGCCACTCTGAACTTCTGTGACCCTGACCTCTACCAGAGTCAACCAGACAGACTTCAGTTCAGAATATCAGTCAAAGGACCTTTAAAATACGTGAATGACGACGCCTATATAATTATGACCAAAGATTGCTGTTTGAGTATTTGCATAACCGTGGATGGCTCCTTTTAACCGACCATCACCGGAAACAATATCTGATGTCAAGATTTCCGCTGACGAGATAAAAATACAACAAAACACTTAAGTGGTGTGCCAAAGAGAAGAATCATCTTTCAATGAACTTCGTAGTGTCAATATTGATAGGACAAGAATCACGGGGTTGCTCCAATTTCCTGTCCCCTTTCCCCGGGATTCCTCCCTATCGTCCGTGATTATAATTAGGCACTGACGAAGGGCATGAAGCTGTCGCAAAACGCACTGTGTCTTGCACCCTTTAAAATTTTAAAGTTTTTAAAGGTCCATGTGCTGCAAATCAGAAGGAATGTCGCCTCCTTTTAGACGTAAATGATAAAAACGGAAAATAGTTTTTCCTACATCGTAATCAGCGTGGTTGTGTGTTTATGCAGCATGTGTTTTTCTCCACTGCAGGAGCAAACACACTGTGGGCACCCTGTGAACTCTATGAACACACAGTGATCACAGTGTACCTCTCTGGAAATGGACCAAATCTACACAGTGGTCATGACTTGCCAGCAAGAACACAGGGTCATCACATAATGTGAACTCTATAAACACACAGTGACCACAGTGTAACTCCATGCAAACGGACCAAATCCACAAACCCTTGTAGTGTGTTTACACTGTGTTCACACTGAGTTCACACTGTGACGACAATGCGTTCTTCTGGCAGGGTCTGTTCAATGACTGCGACAATGATTATTCATGAATATGTTTCTGTATTTAAGACTAGTTCATAACCTCTCTTTGATAGAATTGCCACTGAGCTAGTCTGGTTTCCAGATATTTTGATGAATCATGAACCCATCCCATAATACCAGTCAACTGACTTGAACTAAGACTAATATATTGGTTATATTTTGGTGTCACAGTACGTTTACACGGAGGAAGAAATTGTCAGGGGTTTCCAGTAGCGTTTTCTTGTGAGACCCCAGTTGGCTTCGAAGTCCAGGGATCAACCCTGTCTTACAGACATAAGCGAACATTGTGGAGCTTCAATAAAAAAAAAATCAAACTTTGATACCTGAGCTACATAGTAGTGTTCAAATGGAAAAATAAACACCTTAGAATTCAAAAGTTTGGAAAGTTACGCTGCCACCAGCGAGATATGCATGAATGAACAATTTCCACTGCGGTGGAATATAAAATAGCCTAGATCTACACACAGTAAGTCTATGGGAGGAAATGGGTATGGAGAATCCGGTTAACCTGAGTACTAGTAGATTTTCACTTTTTATACAGCATTAAATAATCATTTTGGAATACAATATTTTTCAGGGCTTCATTTTCAGACGTATACAATTACAAAGACACTTAGAACATGGAAGATTAATATGTAGCTCATATATTGTAAACTGTGGTTATTAAAGCCTGTGGCTTCAAGTATTGAAACGCATTTTTTTCAGGGTTTCATCTTATTTTGATATTTTTCACCAATTTCTATAAAATGAAAGCGTTTCTGAATGTATGATTTTTCAAGGCATTATGAGATGATGTCTATCTCCAATCACAAGAAAAGAATATTTCATTTTTCACAATTTACCAAACCGTTCACTACCTTTAAAATCTATGTCGCTGTTTGGATCAAAGTCCGCATGAAGCAGTGTGGAACGAACTTTCGGTTTGAATAAAAATTGTACGAAGGTCGAAAAAGTCGAGACGACTTGTATCGTGAGTTCAATGATGCCACAATCCAACTCTCTCATCTTTCGCGCCCTTTTTTGTTGTTGCTGTTTTAGAGATTGTGTCCTTGGTATGTACGCGCAAAATGAGCCATGAAAGGAAAGTGACCATACATTATTCCTATCAAATGTAAAGATATGTGTAAATCTTCACATCTCGTAAAGGCTTCGGGCAGAAAAGTCAGCTGAGGTAATAATGAAGCTCATTGAACATTCACATTTAATATGAACCGAAAACGTTTGGTTATTTGATTATTCAGATTATTAAAGGCAGTGGATCTCATTTGCAAACAATCCCGCAGACCAGGAAAAGATAACCCACGCCCTTAGGCTTGTGCTGAAGGGTATGTCTGTGAAATCTGGGGGTCATTAATTACCTAGAATTAGCAAAATGCGAAAGAAAAACAATAGCCGTCTAGTGTACGTTTTATGGTAGGATTTTTTTTTCTCGTGAGAAAAAAATTCAGACCAGAGTCTTACGGTCTCTATAATTCTACTAAAACTGAGTTTCTAGCTCCTATATTTTGCTAAAGGTTCCCAGATGGCATTTTCTTCTAAATGCCATTGTATTTACACAATGTTGATTTTTAGGCATGCTAAAGAGATGCCCTGCCTTTAAGGACACTTTGCAGCTACAAATAACTATTGCCAGTTATCATGTCACGTTTTGACATATATCATAGTGTATTATCTGTAAATGTGTATTGCTATTATTGTGTGTGTAGGTGTGACTTTACTTCGTGTTTGTGTGTGTGTTTAGTTTTGGGTTTCAAGGTGTTCGTGGAAAATGGTTGCAACCAAAAGGCTTGGCAAATATTAGTACACTGCGCGAGTCATGATGTGGTAAAAGGCAGGAACGATTATTTATTTTTAAAGATTTAGAAAAAAAAATCATTTCTCAATTCATTTCAAATTACCACACAAAATTAATTTCATATTCGCAAAACACAATATCAGTTGCGCATTATAACGCAAATCAAACATATGCATAGAGTGGCATAGCTATAGGATTTCTGAACGGGGGGGGGGGTGGGGTGTCAGAAGTCAAGTTTTATTCGAGTAACAAAAATATTTAGCTTGAGCTCAACAGAGGCTGGCTAGGTCCCTTTTGGTCCCTTTGGCTGATGGTGAATGAAAGAAAATGCAATTCATATGCTGACTTCCATGGTCGGTAACCGTTAGAGAGTCCACCCTCAATTTCGCGCCCTTTTTGTCACCGAGACACCTGACATAATAGTATTTCCCAGGCTTCATCAACCGGGGGATAGACGGGGAATTCCCTTCTCATAGGAAGCACATAAAACTTTATTGGGTCGTGTACATTTGACAAAATATTGTATTTGATTTTTGGCGGATATATGGATATATCATTCATGCCACAATGCACTTGATTGATTTTCCAAGGCGATAAATTCCTAGCCTCCTGATAATATTGAGTGTAATTGTGAGTATCTATGATAATACCGATGATGATGATGATGATGATGATGATGATGATGATGTTAATAATATAATGTAATAATAATAATAAATATATTGATTATTACTACTTCTATTATACTACTTCTACTCTATTACTATTACTACTACTACTTTACTACTACTACTACTACTACTATACTACTACTACTACTACTACTACTACTACTACTATACTACTTACTATTACTACTACTACTACTACTACTCTACTCACTACTACTACTACTACTATACTTACTACTATACTACTATACCTACTACTACTACTACTACTACTACACTACTTCTACTACTACTTCACTACTACTACTCACACTACTATACTACTACTATACTACTATACTTACTACTACTACTACTACTACTAACTACTACTACTACTACTACTACTCTCTACTAAACATAATTTATATAGCGCAGACTATCTGTATTATTCAGCTCGCTTGATTTGAACCCCTGTTACTTATTCTACGCAAAAATACATGTATATTATATCAACAGAACAAATGTGATTTTAACTTACATTTAAGACATAAAGGAGAGTGAACTCATTTAATAGGCAGCTATTCAAAGTGGGGCAATGCATGCACGTCCCGAGAGTGATTTTGTTTGCCATGGGATATTGAAATAACATTGTATCGTGAAACTACGCAGCTATACTGTTGAGGACTTTGCGTTGAAGCATTTCGCTATGTAACTAATACTAATACTAATGCAACAACAACAACAATATAATAATAATAATAATAATAATAATAATGTAACAATAACAGTTAGTATTACTACTATACTACTACTATTACTATTGCTATACTACTATCTACTACTACTACACTACTACTACTACTACTATATTACTATGCTACTACTACTACTACTCATCTATACTACTACTTTACTACTACTACTACTACTACTTCTATTACTATTGCTACTATACTACTACTACTTACTACCATTTGTACTAATATAATACTACATGTTAATAAATGCAACAACAACAACATAACAATAATAATATAATGAATGATATATATAAATAATATAATAATTAATAATAATAAAATAATAATATAAAATAATATAATAATATAATAATAATAATTAATAATAATAATAATATAATATAATAATAATATAATTAATAATAATAAATAATAATTGATAATAATATACTTGACACAAAGACACTGAGAAAGATCATCCTAACTATGACCGCCATTTTGCTTCCACGTGCCTTTTGTCTGCATTTGACCCATTTCTGAGATCATTGCGCCACCCGTCCAGAGTAGCTTTGGGAAACATGATTGGAGAAGTGAGGAGGGGGGTGTTATATCGATTTTAATCTTGTCAAGCGTCATAAATCAATATCATACGTTATAGTTCAAAAAGGGTTAGCCGCCTTCCATCTTTAGAAATACGAGTTTAAGTATCTCTTAAAACGTTTCCTGATTTACCCTACCGAGAAAAACCTATCAACGAAAACATAAACTGTCAGTGTAGCCGTCAAACAATGATGAACGCATTAAGCGAGTCCCCTGGCACCGTCATCATTCAAGATCAAGTCGTTAGGTCAACATCAACCTGTTAAAACGCATCCTTGACCCAAAGTATCCTAGCCCCCGGAAAGAAATTCCTCCTTTTGATGCTAACACACACACACACACGCACGCTCATTCAAACATCTCTCATCTATTTTCCTCCGACCCCAATAAGAACGGACCTCAAACAAGTTCACTTGTCTTGTGAATGTCGTCTCAAATTTGTCCCCTGCTCCAGAATTGACGTCTTTTTTTTTATTACGGCGGCAAGAGAATGTACATATACACACACGTGCATACACACACAAACACGCGGAAACAAGTTGGGCAAATAAGGTCAAAATAGTGCTTAAATCGTCCGGGGAAAATTCGAGACAGATTATATAGATGTCCAGTGTCGCGGTCAGTTTGATTTGGGTGGTTCGGACCATTTGTGGGTTTACTGACCACCGCAAAAGCCGTGACCACCGACACAGATATTGGTCAGCACATCGGTCATTGCCATTTCAGTTTTGATTGGATCTTTTTTTTTTAAGATGCAGTGAATTTATCATCGTAAGAGAAGGTGATAAAGAGAGAGTGATGACAAAATTGGCCTTGTTCAACTACGATGAATCTCAACATTCGTCGACTCTCCGACTTAAAATTCAATCCATGGATTATCCAGATAAAATAATCAATTTTCACCGAGTACACGGCCACCAGATTAACCAATAGTTCCAAGGATGATCAGCTTTCTTCTCTGCAAGTCTACATCATGTTTCATATGATTACGTATTTTCTTTTTTCTGTCTGTTTTTACCATTTTTATCTGACTGTGTGTGACATAAACACTTGACGTCAGTAATTGCACGCGATTTTATTGTTAACGAATTCTGTTTTTTTTTTTACTCCTTTTAAAGATAAGTTTGAGTACTTGCAGAACGACATACTTTTGATATCAACTGTTTTCAAACCATCTATGAAAAGATGGTACTTTGAAAATGTCACTCCGAGTAGTTGACAACAACAGAACACTTCATTTTTATAAAACAAAACCTTTACACAAACCAGCATGTTGACAAGGTACTAACACAGAAATCTAAATGTGAGACCATGTCAACTGTGAATACTGCACTGTTGGGGCCAATCATGGAAAATTCACCTGTTTAAACTGCCATTTCTATAACTTTTTATATTACATTTTAGTTACATTTTATAGGTGATCTTCTCCCACATTGTAAGGCAAATGTAGTACGCTTTCACCTGGGAATCAATAAAATGGGAAATCTGATAAAAGCGTTTACATCATCAACCAGTAATTCAGTTTTTGCTTCAGTTCTTACCCTATCAGCTTCTCTCTGCTTTTTTTCCCTCCGTTTCTACCTTTATAAATTGAGCCTTTTGGTGACATTTCTGATAATCAGTGCCAAAATGTACCGCTACCGGAGATCGTTTTTTTTTTTTCAAATTCAAAGTATTTTGGAATTAATTCTTTTTAATCATTATGAATCATTATGATTGAAACCTTATTTTCTGACATAAAAGTGTTTGAATGGACAAAAACACACACACTGTTTAACACAAAACTTTAGAGAGTTATGCTGTCACTAGCAAAAATGTACAGATACAAAAATTGCAAATCGTTTGTCGCTCTGGTAACGAAACTTCTATCAGACAGTGGTCTATGGGTGAACACTGGAATGGTGCTCAATGATTTTGTCTTTTTAATTAAAACTACTAAATGATCGCTTTGAATTGCATTTTTTTCAGGGCTTCACTTTTGTTTGAAGCTCCTTGCTTTTAGACCATATCGGAAACACTAATAACATGGGGAATAATGTAGCTCAGATTAAAAACAAAAACTACAAACATTATCAAATGATACTCCTAACATTGTGGAGCTTCAATTTAAAAAAAAAAACATTCAAACTTTGATAGCTGAGATACATGGTAGTGTTTAAATGGACAAATAAACACCCTACAATGCAAATGTTTGGAATGTTATGCTGCCACTGACAAGATGCGTGAATAAACATTTTCCACTCCGGTGAAGGATAAAATAGCCTAGATCTACACACAGTAAGTCTATGAGGAAATGAGCTGCTGAATCCGGTCAACTTGAGTGCTTGTAAATTTTCACGTTGTAAAGCATATAAATCGTCATTTTTTTCAGGGCTTCATTTTCAGACCTTAGCAGAGACACTCAGAGCATGGAGGTTTATGTAGCTCACATATTTTTTTAACTGTGGTCATTGTTCGCCTGTGGCTTTAAAGGTAGGGCATCTCTTTTGCATGCCTAAAAATTAACATCGTGTAAATGTAATGGCATTTAGAAGAAAATGCCGTCTGGGAACATTAAGCATTTCACAGACATGCCCTTCATCAATAGCCTAAGGGCATGGGTTATTTCCAGGGGTCCCCTGGCACCGTCATCATTCAAGATCAAGTCGTTAGGTCAACATCAACCTGTTAAAACGCATCCTTGACCCAAAGTATCCTAGCCCCCGGAAAGAAATTCCTCCTTTTGATGCTAACACACACACACACACACACACACACACACTCATTCAAACATCTCTCATCTATTTTCCTCCGACCCCAATAAGAACGGACCTCAAACAAGTTCACTTGTCTTGTGAATTTCGTCTCAAATTTGTCCCCTGCTCCAGAATTGACGCCTTTTTTTTATTACGGTGGCAAGAGAATGTACATACACACGCGGAAACAAGTTGGGCAAATAAGGTCAAAATAGTGCTTAAATCGTCCGGGGAAAATTCGAGACAGATTATATAGATGTCCAGTGTCGCGGTCAGTTTGATTTGGGTGGTTCGGACCATTTGTGGGTTTACTGACCACCGCAAGAGCCGTGACCACCGACACAGATATTGGTCAGCACATCGGTCATTGCCATTTCAGTTTTGATTGGATCTTTTTTTTTTAAGATGCAGTAAATTTATCATCGTAAGAGAAGGTGATAAAGAGAGAGTGATGACAATATTGGCCTTGTTCAACTGCGATGAATCTCAATATTCGTCGACTCTCCGACTTAAAATTCAATCCATGGATTATCTAGATAAAATAATCAATTTTCACCGAGTACACGGCCACCAGATTAAAGGCACTGTATAACAATGTTTCCAGTTTAAAAAAATCTGAGCTACATGATTCCCCTTGCTACTAGTGTCTTTGATACAGTTTAAAAATGAAGCCCTGAAAAAATTGCAGTGTAAAACAATCATTAAGTGCTTTAAAAAAAGTGAAAATCAATTCCAGCTTTTCTCCATAGACTGCTGTGTTGCAGAATTTCCTATCGCCCGATATGAAATTAATGTGCCAATTTGTATCTGAACAAATTGTACTAGTGACAGCATAACTGTCCAAACTTTTATGTTCTAGGGTGTTTATTTGTCCATTCAAACACTGTCAGATATGTCAGATAGCAAAGTTCGACAATTTTTTAAACGGGTCTTCCACAGTGTTATATAGTGTCTTGACCAATAGTTCCAAGGATGATCAGCTTTCTTCTCTGCAAGTCTACATCATGTTTCATATGATTACATATTTTTTTTTCTGTCTGTTTTTACCATTTTTATCTGACTGTGTGTGACATAAACACTTGACGTCATTAATTGCACGCGATTTTATTGTTAACGAATTCTGTTTTTTTTTAATCCTTTTAAAGATAAGTTTGAGTACTTGCAGAACGACATACTTTTAATATCAACTGTTTTCAAACCATCTATGAAAAGATGGTATTTTGAAAATGTCACTCCGAGTAGTTGACAACAACAGAACACTTCATTTTTATAAAACAAAACCTTTACACAAACCAGCATGCTGACAAGGTACTAACACAGAAATCTAAATGTGAGACCATGTCAACTGTGAATACTGCACTGTTGGGGCCAACCATGGAAAATTCACCTGTTTAAACTGCCATTTCTATAACTTTTTATATTACATTTTAGTTACATTTTACGGGTGATCTTCTCCCACATTGTAAAGCAAATGTAGTACGCTTTCACCTGGGAATCAATAAAATGGGAAATCTGATAAAAGCGTTTACATCATCAACCAGTAATTCAGTTTTTGCTTCAGTTCTTACCCTATCAGCTTCTCTCTGCTTCTTTTCCCTCCGTTTCTACCTTTATAGATAGAGCCTTTTGGTGACATTTCTGATAATCAGTGCCAAAATGTACCGTTACCGGAGATCGTTTTTTTTTCAAATTCAGAGTATTTTGGAATTATTTGTTTAATCATTATGAATCATTATGATTGAAACCTTATTTTCTGACACAAAAGTGTTTGAATGGACAAAAACACACACACACGTGCTGTCACTAGCAGAAATGTGCAGATAAACAATTTGCAAATCGTTTGTCACTCTAGTAACGAAACTTCTATCAGACAGTGGACTATGGGTGAACACTGGAATGGTGGTCAATGATTTTGTCTTTTTAATTAAAACTACTCAATGATCGCTTTGAATTGCATTTTTTCAGGGTTTCACTTCTGTTTGAAGCTCCTTGCTTTTAGACCATATCGGAAACATTATTATAATAACATGGGGGATAATGTAGCTCAGATTAAAAAAAAACTACAAACATTATCAAATGATACTCCTAACATTGTGGAGTTTCAATTTAAAACAAAATCAAACTTTGATAGCTGAGATACATGGTAGTGTTTAAATGGACAAATAAACACCCTACAATACAAATGTTTGGAATGTTATGCTGCCACCGGCAAGATGCGTGAATAAACATTTTCCACTCCGGTGAAGGATAAAATAGCCTAGATCTACACACAGTAAGTCTATGAGGAAATGAGCTGGTGAATCCGGTCAACTTGAGTGCTTGTAAATTTTCACGTTGTAAAGCATATAAATCGTCATTTTTTTTTTCAGGGCTTCATTTTTAGACCTTACCAGAGACACTTAGAGCATGGAGGTTTATGTAGCTCACATATCTTTTTTAACTGTGGTCATTGTTCGCCTGTGGCTTTAAAGGTAGGGCATCTCTTTTGCATGCCTAAAAATTAACATCGTGTAAATGTAATGCCATTTAGAAGAAAATGCCGTCTGTGAACCTTTAGCAATTCACAGACATGCCCTTCATCATTAGCCTAAGGGCATGGGTTATCTTTTCCTGGTCATCGGGGATGTTTGCAAATGAGATCCACTGCCTTTAACCTATTTGTTCCTGCCCCCCTTTTTCGTGCTTGCAAAATCGAAGCAAACGGTTTCCAAGAAAAGGCCATCCGAGATCGCCAGACGATCAGTTGATAACGTTATCTTCGCGTTGCCGCGCTCTCCCAGGAGGACAACCCTTGTGAAAATTGTTTGGAAATGAAATAAGAATGTCCTTGTAACTGCGAAGAAAACTTGCGGGTAGTATTTTGGTTAGATAAGACACGGAATTTGAGAGGATTTAATATTTATATTTCTGATCGGAGGCCACCAATGTGTTTTCCACGAAATTCATGATATATTAACGAAACTGTGGGCGTGTCCGAAACCCAGCTGGAATTCGAATAGGTTGCTAAATACTATATTGGTATACAAATCTTGATGTTTATACAGATCAATCCTCAACTAAAGTCATATATTTCCGTCTCCTTTGCAAATTAATAAGGATGTTATGGTCTACAAATCACTATTTATTATTGCAAACAAGTATGATTATGTATTAAATACTGATATAAATTTTGAGGTGCAAGTATACGACTCTTAACATCGTGCACAAAAGATCATACGTGAAAGTTTCTCTGAGCAGCTCGCATTGCATTTTGAAACATTCGAATTATGTTTAGCGTGATCGTCCGTGCGTTTGCGTGTATGTTATGTGTATCTGTGTGTGTGTGTGTGTGTATGTATGTGTGCGTGTATGTGTCTTTGTTTGTGTATGTGTTTGTGTGTATATGTGTGTTTGCGTATAATATCTGTGTACGTGTATGTGTGTGTGTGTGTGTGTGTGTGTGTGTGTGTGTGTGGTGTGTGTGTGTGTGTGTGTGTGTGTGTGTGTGTGTGTGTGTGTGTGTGTGTGTGTGTGTGTGTGTGTGTGTGTGTGTGTGTCGTTTATCAAATCACGACCAAATGAAATAGACAAATCTAATTCTCAGAAATATTGTCACTTTCATTTTGCTTTACAAAACGACAACACACGTGCGCGTGATACCGATCTATTGTTTCTACAGTTACGCGAAATAACAGCTTCAACAAAAGTGTGCAGCTGCTCCCCTCTCTCCAGCTATGCTTCGGGAGAACAAAAGAATATGTATTGATTCACTGACGCTTTATCGAAACAGCGAAAGTATCTGACCGTTTTTAAAATACAAAATTGGCTTCTCTTGCGCAAATGACTGTAATATTTTCAATTTCGGTTTTATCTTATCGATGAAAAACAAAATTACGCATTTTATCCATTTATTGCACTGAATAAAATCGTCAACAGAGTATTGATAGGAATAAATTAACATAATAATGTGACCGTAAGCTCAAAATACAAAATATAAACGCATAAGATTATTAAAATCAAAATGACTACAAATTACCAACTGTTTAATGATTTTTCATTTATTCATTCAGTATAACCAAATGACACAAAGTTAAACGTGATATAATTTCAATCGTCAGTACAATGAAATATAATGTAAACAAGTTACAATAATCATAGTGATATAAATACATTCATATATACTCAAAATATCAAAACATAACTGCTTTCTCATCTTATTAAATTTATTTCTTAAATTATGATAATATGGCTGTTGATAGCAAAATGAGACAGAAAAAAGTAAAATAGGAAAATACAGAGGGCACATGCAATAAACTGCTGAAGAAGATGAAAAAACGTAAAGAGGAGTACGAGAAGATAAGTAACAGAAGAAGAAAAGTATAATCAATCAGGACGGTAACGATGGTAAGCAAGAGAAGAAACAATGATGATGGAGCAGAAGGGGAAAGGAGGAGGAGAAGGGGAAGGAGCATGAAAAAAGCAGGAGAAGGAGAGAGAGGTGGAGGAAGAGGATAAAGAGGAAGAGATAGGAAAACAGAGGAGATGGTGGAGGAGGAGGTTGAGAAAGAGGTGGAGAAGAAGGAGGTGGAGGAGGAGAAGGAGAAGGAGGTGGAGGGGAGGTGGAGGTGGAGGAGGAGAGAAAAAAA
>JZLH01S0613757.1:9184-24912 GCA_001188425.1 Eucidaris tribuloides
TCCTGAGATATGTTTCAGATAACAAGAAAGGTAAAATCACACAATGTCAATTCTACTACAAGTTCAAGGATAGCATCAAGGCCTCTTCCCGTAAAAGTGAAATAAATTAGTTTTAACAAGTTTTGAAAATGTTCACGAGTTCCAGCATTGCGTATGTGAAGGGCGGTAGTTGATTTCATAGAAAAGGGGGTGGACGGAAAGAAAAGGATCGATTGACATAGTTTTAGAGGGAATGCGGCAGGAAGTGGGGAGAGCTTGAGTGATAGAACGCAACGTCCGTGACGAATAAGGATTGTAGTTGGTCAGACAAGGTAAGTGGGGGAGGTCCCATTATGACTTAAATTTGCTTGTTTTAATCTCGAGATTGTTATAAACAACAAAAGGGTGGAATCACAATTGGGTTCGTTTACAAGGGACTGTAGGATAAAAGTAGCACTTATTGTGCATTTTACCCTTTTCTAATTTAATAAATATATCTCAAGAGATGATGACAGGCAAAAAAAAAAATTGAAGACAGCAAATTTGAACAAAACTACGTACAAGTATTTTCAAAAGTTTAAGAACTATGCTCTTGACGTTGATTTAAGCTCATGTCGACAAGAATATGTTCTATCTTCCAACGGAGAGCGGTTTTCACTTGCACAGTTTTTTGTTTATTTGAGACACACTGGTCGATAGGGCATTAAACATGCAGACTAGTGTGTTCAAACATAGTTGTTTACAACACAGATCTTCTACACATTAAATAAGACCGACAGTAGGTGGGTTCTGTACACAATATATTCTGGTGTTCCTTTTATAATTGAACATAGGAAGTAGACATGGTAGAAAACAAAAGAAGAAGTTGATGAGAATGAACATTAAAACATAAAATGTACGGAAGAAAAGTAACAACGAAGATGGAACGAAGAAAATGCGACGAGATTGAAGATATAGAGCAGTCAAATGAAAGAAAGCAACATAATAGGAAAATAACAGAAAGAAGACAGAAACAAGAAACAGAAAATTGGCCATCAAGATACTAGCAGGAAAAGAATTTTAAAACAGAAAGATTGGAAAAAAGACATACACGAAGGAAAGAAGAAGATAGAAGAAGGAAGGGAAGAAAAGAAGCGAAAGAAAAAATGGAAATGAGAAGAAGATAAAAAACAAGAAAACGAGAAAAAGAAAGGATAAAATGAAGAAAGAGAAGGAATGAGAAGGGAAAGATGTAGAATGAAATTAAGATATCAAAGAAGTAAAGAATGAACAAAAATACAAGAAGTAAAAAAGGAAAGGCTAGATTGAAACAAAAACAACAGGAAAATTAAGATTGCAAAACAGCAAAGGACTAAACAAAGAAAAGAAAGAGAATGAATGAAAGTTAGACCAAATGTAGAAAAAGGAAAGATGATCATAAGGAGAGTATAAAAACATGACAGATATGAATGAAAAAGCGAAGAAAGAATGGAGAGAAGGAAGGAAAATGGATTTAATGAAAAAGAGGAGAAGATTAAAAGGAGAAAGAAAGATAGAGATAGAAAAATTAGCAAGAAGAGAGAAAGGAAGGAAGTAAAGAAAAGCGAGAAAAGAAGAAAGAATTTGGTAAGAGGCCAGAAAGAAAGAAAAAAAGAATAAAGATAGATTAGCCAAATAAAAGAAAAAGGAAGAGAAAAGGTGAATGAAATTATAAATAAAAGACTGCATGAACGAATACAAAAAAGAAAAGAATAAACAGGAAAAAAGAAAGAAAAAGAAATGAATGAAAAAGTGGAAAAAAACGGAAAATAGATATAGAAATGTAAGAAATCAAGAATGAATAAAGGAAAAACCATTAAATGAATGAAAGAAATAGATTATTAACAACACTTTATTTTCTTTATCTGATCTGTATTTCAGTAGCTCAGGCCAAATGTGCTCAAGGGGAAAAAGTATTTTTTCAATTTAAAATTGTTTCTCAGTGGTTTGCTGCAATTGTACTGCTATCATATGACTCGTAAGTCATATAGGCCTATTCGTTAACTTTGGGAGACATTTTACATGTAAGTGACAAATGAACAAAGAAAAAATATAATTTTTAATGTTCTTATTACTGTTAATTTTATTAAATCTTTAAAAAATCCTGAATTACAGACTAATTGCAATTGTAACCATATAGGCAGTGAATGCTGAAGTAACAAGTACGATTATCCTCAAAACGATGCCTAAATTAGTGTCAATTGAAACGTGGGGGGTCTTGGTACTTGGTCTTGCTCGGAAGTGCTGGTCTCGTCTCGGACTGCTTGGTTGGTCTCGGACCTCTTTTTATGGTTTCTTGTCTTTGGTCTCGGGGTGTCTGTCTTGGTCTTGGTCTTGGTCTCGGATGGCTCTGGTCTTGACTACAACACTGTATGGTTAGCTTGAGAACGCCAGAATATCTGGCGTTCCGATACCGCCGTGTTAAAAATGGCAATTGCGAAATTGCATTGCCTCCGAAAAATGGCCCTTGATCACGCTTAAACTTTCAAAATCAATGATCTTGGTTCATTTTGATTGGAAAAGAATGTTTATGGCAACGAAATAAAAATTTATGACATTTTCGCCGATAATGTTGGGAAGAACATTAAGCGTCATACTCATGAGCATTCTTTCTGGGCCACTCTGTAGAGGCCGTAATGCATGGCTGCCATGATGTTATTTTGGATGTTATTGACTGATGGTTCTTTGTTTTTTCCTTAATAACAGAATAAGAATAACATAATAATAATAATAATAATAATAATAATAATAATAATAATAATAATAATAATAATAATAATAATAATAATAATAATAATAATGATAATAATAATAATAACTTCTATTTATAAAGCGCTTTTCATAACAAACATATATCAAAGGGCTTTACAATTATGTAGAAAATTAAACAAAACTTCATGACAAACAAAATTGAAGTTATCAAACATAAGATATGCCTTCACTATGAGATGCTTTTTTTTAATTTTGACCTGAACAAAGTAATATCAGTGATGCAACGAATTGAGGTTGGGAGAGAATTCCACAAGCGTGGGGCAGAGCATGAAAATGACCTATCACCAGAATATTTTGTTTTTGCTCTTTTAACAGTCAAGATGATTTGATTGGCAGAACGAAGGGACCTACTGGGTTTGTATAACTGGATCATTTCCGAAAGATAATTTTGGGGCACGACCATGTACAGATTTGAAAGTCAAAAGAAGAATTTTGAACTGAATGCGAAATCTAAAGGGGAGCCAATGCAACTATTTCAGAATTGGTGTAATATGGTCATGTTTTTTGGTGAGGGAAACGAGGCATGCTGCAGAGTTTTGAATTCTCTGCAGCTTGGTCATATCTTCTTCCGGGATTCCATGGAGCAGGCTATTACAACTCTCCTGGAGGGAACTGTCAAACAGTTGAATTAAAGTCAGTAATAGCTAGTATTTACTATATGGTAACCCACCAGGGAATCATTTCAATTTGATAAACAAAGAGCAAGCAGCTATACCTTACTACCATTCAGGGCTCCACACTAACATTTTTGTTACTTCGGGCAAGTAAAATTATCACTTTCAAGTTTTCAGTTGCTCAAAAGAAAATTTATCAGCACCCAAATGAAAAGTAATAAAAATCATTATTTATCATTAATTGTAACAACTGAAGCGTTTTCATGGTATTGGGAGTTGGGTACAGTATTTTAATTCAGGAGGTTGCAAAACATGTGATTCTTAAATTTAGAGATTTCAAAATTCTACCACAATTCTGCGCATGCCATCATGACAAATGAAATGGGACAAGTATACATGTACTGCGTCCTGCAAGTACACACACAACATAGTCGATGGTATAACCTCACTTGCAAGTTCCAACCCAAATACAGAAAATAAAATCATATTAACAAAATAATGATGACATCTATGACTCAAGTTTTAAAACTAAACACAAATTTCACACATTACTTTATTTACTTTTGGTATGTAAGCTTTTTTTAATGTTTTCCATATTTGATGACAAGAATTTCACCTGTCCAAATAGGCAAGTAAATTTCAATATTTTGGTATTTCACTTGCGGCGGGCAAATGCTAGTGTCAAGCCGTATTTACTCATAAAATTGTCTTCAGTTGACGGTCTGCCGACTTGAGGTGGCCAAATCTCAAGTCGACTTTCATGTGGGTATTTCCATTGCTGCATAAATATATCAGATCATTTTATGTTGTTAAACAAAAGTAACTTTTATATAAAAATTCATAAAAATACTAGCAGGGTGATACAGATTAATGGATGATGATACATTTTAGTCCTTTTTCTGAATGTTTACATTTGAGTGTCGTTTCATTATTTATACGTACAATAATGAGACAACTGTTCTGGAAAGATATAAAAATGTTCAAATTTATTGACAGGCTCAAATGAATACATTTAATAAATATTGGAAATTATAAACTATTCTGCATCAGTGCAACTAACTGTACAACACACAAAACAAGCGGAGAATATACAATAATTACATTCCCCAAGTTTCTTTTCCTTAATCTTTTTTCCCCGTCTCCATTTAATTTTATGTGTTGATTGTCCACCATTTTTTAAACAGTGCCACATTAGGGAACTTTTAATTATTCATTGTGTTATTTTCACACAGCCACAACGTTTTACAGATGCACCAATGGGAAAACTGCTGTGCACAAAAGTTCTAGATATAGACTTTCTCACAGGGTTATTATATTAATCATGTTGAAAATATTCATAAAGTCTTAATGAATTTTATAAAGTTATTTATTTCAATTTTCAGGTCAATCAATAGCGTCCAATGTATAACAAAATGTGTATGTTTTTTCCATTTCACAAAAATCGTAAATTTGTAGGAAAATATCCTATGAAGCCATAACAGTTTTATGAGTGATTTAGTGAGGCCTGTTCCTCTATGTGAAAGCGTAATAAAACATTAAATTAGCATCAAATTTTTATTATCTCATAGGGTTCTATTTGTGGCACAAAACTGTATCAGCGACCGATGACACATTAAAAGTTAATGACCATGAAACAATGTTTGTACACAGTCTCCAGCACAAAGCATTGGATCTAATTCCTTGGTCAATTACCATACAAACATGAATTATGTACTCACAATGAGGTAAAGTCCACCAGTCCACCACTTTGAATACCATCTAATCTTTATAACACTGTTAACACATTAAATGAATGAATGAATCAATCAATCAATCAATATGTCTGTGAATATATCTATATTCACTATATATAATTATATTACTATATTATTATATTATATTACTATATTATTATATTATATTACTATATTATTATATTATATTACTATATTATTATATTATATTACTATATTATTATATTATATTATTATATTATTATATTATTATATTATATTACTACATGTATATTATTATATTATTACATGTTTATCTATGTACTTGAATAAATATACATCTACCTCTTTGTCTCTCTGTACAGCTGTGGATATATTGAGCATGAACTTTCAACATAATATATGCTACTTTTGATACCTTATGGAGTCTGTAGATTGTCTCTAACTTTCTTACCTTATGGAAGAACTTCATGAAAAGTATTTATAATGACCAGCAAGTTTTATTGAATAGTAGTACAGTGTAATTTGAACAGAAAAAACTCAGTGGCATTGTGACTGTTACAACAAAAAGTAAATTGTTTTTGCTGATGCATATGATGACATAAATGGTACCCTGGGGTATCAACTAGAAATCCTTCATTTTGTTGAATTATTTTTTTTTTTAGCACTGTACCCTGGGTTACAAAATTATGTAAATGTTATGTAATAAGTGTGAAAATAACAAATTTAGCTTCATTTTTACCCATTTTACGTAAGTTTATGTCTTTTTGTTGTGCACTTGCGCAGGCTATGCGTCATAACCACTGATTTCAGTGATCATAATTGAAGAATATACATTTTTGGACACAAGAGGGTACTACACAATGCGGTACACTGGGGTACAACAGTACCCCGGGGTAGCGTGTGGTGCATCATATATCAAAATACACTCAAAGATTACCAATAAATTCAGAACTATTACAGTAACAGTTATTGCTCATTTTTCTGATAGGTTTTGGTATTCTGTGATGCTCCCCAGCTAAAAATGAAAAAAAAAAAAAAAGTACTTATCAAAATAATAACAATCCCTGAAACTTTGGATAGAAATATCCTTTTTGGTATTTGCTGGACTGAAATATTGGTGACTGGTAAGTAGATAAGTAGTATTTCTTTGGCCATCAGCCAAGCTGTCAACATAATATTGCTCTTTTTCAGTTACACTGCCTGATCACTAAAGCTCATTCCCTGTATCTGAGACTAGAATGCATGCACGTGACCTCCATTATTCTTAACCCGTTGGAGACAATTTGATTGCACATGCATTTTCCATAGACCCCAACACGAGTAAACTCCTACTTAGTCTCCAGCAGGTTAATGTATCAAGCATTTTCAAACAATGCTACACTGAGCAACTCTAGTGGTGTAGTGTCAAATTCAAACAGCCACAACGTTTTATGCATGCACAGTGTTGTGAACAAATCTTTGTTGATAAAAGTACACCCTTTCAACAATGTAACTTGTTTTACAATACTGTCAAGTTTTCTGACATTACAATGAATTTTGTTAGTTTTAATTTTAACTTATGTTTGAATTAACAAATCAACAAATTACAGACATGCCTACCAATACACGTTGTACTGTTTATCATGTGTATGGGGACCACGGCCCAAAGGTTATCAAACTTTTTGTAGTCTCCCTGTTTTCTTGAATCATATTTTGTGTACTTTTTTTTTACATTGTGTTTCTTTTTCCTGTATTTGTTGTTTTATGATTGAGAAAATAAATAAACTGAACTGAACTGAACTAAATGTTGTTCCTATCATTTCTGCCAAAAAAAATGTGATAATTTGTAGAAAAATATCCACTGTAAAGCTAACAGTTATACAATTCATTTAATAACAGCTGCTTCTCTGCTATAATACAAGTGTAATAACAAATTACTGCCACAGTTTTTATTCTCACAGCTCTGAATGACTGTCTTCAATGTTAGTTAAAAAGTAAGTAATATACAAACATTTGACCCCTCAAATATATAAAATGTTGGTGACCTCCAACCTTTTGCCACAGGTAAAGTACATAGACATGGTCTGTTGACTGATTATTCAAAATCATACTTTGTCATTGCAAACAAGTTTTGGTAGGTTTTGATTTGTGTTTTTCATGTCTGGCATGACAACACAAGACTTAAACAAGAGCCCCAGGGGGCACGACACTCACCTGAGGTTTGCAAACTCTCTGTGGTGCCCATAGAGAAAACATCAATTATACATAGTTTTGTCCCTTCGAGCCTGATATCTGGGCACCAACAGAGCAACATGAACCAGCTGAAAAACTTTGCATGCCCTTGCCATATAGCTGATTTTATAAAAACAAGGTAATAGCCATAATTTGTCTAGCTCTAGTATGTTAACCTTTTACCTCATTTGACCTGTGACCAACGTATGTGACCTTTGACCCCAAATAACATTGAGGTCCCTATTATGCATCTACCATCCAAGTTTGGTTACAACAAACGGGGCCACCCTGGGCATTGTCAAGAGGAACAATAAATCATCACATATAGAGGTATCTACAAATACACTGACTTGGCTAAACTATTTCTGGATCTATAGAAGAAGATGTTCGAAAATAACCTACTTTTGGCCCTTTAGAGCCCTGAATCTGGGCCCCTAGGGGGGCCAGGGATACCATTTGAGGATCCTTGAATCCCCACCCCCTAAGGATCATTTCTGCCAAGTTTGGGCTAAATCCAATTATCCGTTTTGAAGAAGAAGATGAAAATGTGTAAAACTTTACGCATGATGAACGACAAACGACAAACGACGGACAAACAGCGATCACAATAGCTCACTTGAGCCTTTGGTTCAGGTAACCTAAACAATGATGAGAAATTTGGTAATGCAACTGAAACTGTACTTTGGCTTTAAGCTTGGTAGTCTTATACCTGTCATTACTAATACGATATATCAATTACAATGATGGACTGTACACTAATGAATATCTCTGTTATTGCTACTATGTTTCAATATGTTATTGCTAATGAATTTTAATGTCTAATTGAGAATACAAGTTTACATGTCTTATTGCTAATAAGGTTTGAAGTCTTATTGCTAATACAAGTTTGAATATCAAAGTCATACACTGTAGACCAATAATTTCTGTTAAAGACACTGTATAACAATATTTCCAGTTTAAAAAATCTGAGCTACATGATTTCACATGCTACTATTGTCTTTGATACAGTCTAAAAATGAAGCCCTGAAAAAATTGCAGTGTAAAACAATCATTAAGTGCTTTAAAAAAGTGAAAATCATTGAGAGACCATTCCAGCTTTTCTCCATTTACTGCTGTGTTGCAGAATTTCCTATCGCCCGATATAAAATTAATGTGCCAATTTGTATCTGCACATATTGTACTAGTGACAGCATAACTGTCCAAACTTTTGTGTTCTAGGGTGTTTATTTGTCCATTCAAACACTGTCAGATATGTCAGATAGCAAAGTTTGACAATTTTTTAAACGGGTCTTCCACAGTGTTATATAGTGTCTTTAAACATTTCCATTAGTATACAGGGGAACCTTGTTACAACGAGGACCTAAAAACCATGAAAATTACCTTGTTATATCGGGTTTCTTACTATATCAGGGTAGAAAAACAAAGAAATAGCAAGAGTTGGGACCTGCAAAATCACCTTGTATAAGGTGATTTTGTTATATCTGACCTCTGATTTTGTTATATCTGACCTCTTTATAATGGGGTTCCACTGTATATTGTTTTTAAATGGCACACACATATCCGTATTATAGAGTTCCTTATTGCTTGATCTACAGTCACCTCTGCCTAAGTCGAACTTCTTGGGACTGAAGAAAATGCTTCGACTTAGATGAAATTCGACTTATAAGGGGTCAAAAACAATAGAAAATAAAGGAATGGGACCCAGTAAAGACCTTCGAGTTAGGCGATTATTCGACTTATGCGACTTCGGCTTATGCAGAGTTGACTGTATGTCTATTTCAGTAGCAGAAATATATCAGCTGATTGAGCTGAATATCAATAGCTGTACTAATCTTTAGTAACCACACATTTTTTGTCATGAATTCTACCATCCAACACTCCGCACACCAAACTATCCGGTCAACATCGCCAGTAACCCATTTCGGTATTCTGCAATGTTTCATAGTAGACAAAAGTCCATTTTCTTTGTTGATGCCAGTCCTCTCTCTGATCCAGTCAGTAATCCTTTTGTTGGTCCACTTGGTATTCAGTACTCTCCTCCACAGTCAAAATTTGAAAACCCTGATGGCATCCTCCTCACTTGTTGGCAGAGTCCAGCTCTCACACCATTCATTACCATGCTCAAGATTAGAGTATCCATGACTCGTTTCTTTGAGGCAAAAGATATATTTCTATCTTTCCAAATTTGCTTGAGATCATAATACAAAAGAATAATTTTTTTCATCATGAGAATTCTCCATATCGCACATAGTTGTCTATGAAAGACCACTGGGGATGCACTCAGATAATTGCCATTCTCTGGCGAGATTTGCCGACTTTATCACATCCGATATCTCATTTGTGTGTGTTAAAAGGCACAGTATTCAAAATCCTCTGTTTTTATGATTTTATAGTCGCATAATTTCACCTTATTTTTACATTTGGGATAAAGTCAGAATTTCATTTATGTTTGTTGGCATGGAACCTTTCTCATAATCGGGACAGAGCAGGTTCAACCACATAAAAAAAAGTAATTCAACTAGAAACAGATTGGCTGTATTAAATCAATGACACGGCTCTCATTATGAGTCGGAATGGCAGTTAGCAAGTCTGCAAAAAGTCCAGGATGTTGATATATAGTATCTGCTATCGATGAATATTCAGTATATGCGATATGGAAAATTGAATGAAATGATTTTTTTTTAAAGTAACTGAAACTTTGCTTTCATGAGGAGATGATCGGATGGGAAGACTTGATTTGGACATGCCCAGAACGGTGCAATGAGTTCTTGTGAGACTACTTCCTCTACGCCAAGACAGGCCAAGGTATTGGATGTATACCAGATGTAATCCAGGGTCTTGATCTTCATGGGAGGGGGGAGGGTGGTATTCAGAGCACTGTCCATCACGTGAGGGGGGTAGTGTTGTGATGCCGAGTCCGATAGCTAGGTGTTTCAAAATGAGACACAGAGAAAGAGAATAGATTTGTTACTGATTTGGATGGTAGTATTAATAACTAGAAATCTGCCAATTGTGGTGATACCTTGGTAACTCAGCCCCTAGTCCCCTCCCCCAAAAGTCAGAAAAGAACCCTTGATTTTCCTCAGAAATATTATCTTAATTTGACTTGAGAGTATTCCTCTGAGAGGCATGTGACCTTTGACCTTTCGTATTCAACTTTGAAATCATATCAGTTTATCAGTTCATGTTGAATAATACATGTAGTTTATATTTGACCAAAAATTTAGTAAAATTGTATCAGCAGTTTGCCAGTAATGACTGACAGAAAGAAGTTGAAATTACACAAATAAAATGTTATGTCAATATCAGAATCTTATCAGTTCATGGTTGCATGATAGCACATATTCAACTCTTAACGTGCCAGAGGATTTAAACCTCTATGGGCTTTATGTGTATTATGTGGTGCAGATCTGCGACTTCGGCACGCTAAGAGTTAACACAAGTTTCATGAAATCCAGATCAGCAGTTAAGTTATCATGGTAACAAGCCAAAATCAGACATTTAACTCTTAACATGCCAGAGGATCTGATTCCCAATGGACTTTATGTGTACTATTTGGTGCAGATCTGTGACTTCGGCATGTTAAGAGTTAACAGGCTCTTTGACTTTTGACCTTTCACCTCTGAAATCTAAGCAGTTGCATCAAGTTAGTCAGTGTCATACTCGTCCAACATTTCATAAAAATCAAATCTAATATATTATTGTTGTAACAAGAGCAAATCAGACCTGTACAAGGCCGAATGACCTTTGTCCTTTGAACTCCAAAGCCAATTATATTTCAACGTAGCCTTGAAATGAATCAAGTTTCAAGTTATCCCAGTAAAGAGAATAATGGATGGATACATGTGCGTACCCAGGACAGAACACTGTGTAAAATTAGAGGACAATAAATACACTTTCTTACATATTCTTTGGTTATATTTTTAGGCCACCAAAATTGGCATTCCAACTACTAATACTATAACTTAAAAAATTATGATAGAGGGTGGTCCTACCAGTTATTTTATCCCCCCCCCCCCAAAAAATAGTTGATATTGAAACTCTTTCATGGCATTGACCTACCATATTTGTTGAGGTCTTCTCCACTTGCTTGTACTGCCTTCCACACACATGCGGTTCCCAATATCTGTATAGTAGTAAATGCTGGTTCCTTTCCTAAAAGAAGCAGAAAAAGAAATAATAAAATTACATATAATATTAACTATAGGTCCTTTTGAATGCAAATGATTTTGGACAAACAAAATTGTCTCATTGTTATCCTTGTTATTTTTTGTGATTTTCTAATGTAAAGGCTCCAAGTTTAGTTTTGGCGATTTTTTTTTTTGATTTGAAAGCTTATGCTCCTAAGGTCATATCACACCAATACTGATTGTGAATGTCTATCCTACCTTTCTTCAATAAATTAATGAAAAATCTCGGAGATTTAACTAGTTTTTACATTATAGCATCCAAGGTTAAGACGGTGTTAAGTTATCTGAATTCTACGTCATAAAGAGATCAGACCTTGATCTTATACCTCATGCGGTATAATTCAGATAACCTTAACACGTTTATTAACCTTGGATGCTATAATGTAAAATATAGTCAAAATCTTTGGAGGTCCATCTCCCCCCCCCCCAAAGCTTTTAATGATTAATTAAATAAGACTACAGACATTCCAGATCTGTTATTGGTGTGATATAACACTTTGGCATAAACCTTTCAAATAAAAATAAATCACGCAAAACTAACTTGTGCTTTAATTCTTGTTTATCTTAAAACTACACAGAGAATATAACTATTGTAATAGTTGTAAGAGATGACAAATTTCCTAACAGTGTTGAGTCTTCTGGCAATACGTAAAATAACACCCTAATTAAAATGTTGCTAGAACAAAGAATAATTTTCATTTAGAAAGAAAAAGACATCAAATCCATCAATACCATCCCTTAGTATAAGCACAGACACAGAAATTGAACAAAGCTAAAGTACTTACGTACATCTAAAAATAGTCAGCTTGGTGTGGAAAATTGTAACTAGGAAGAAACAAAGTGTAAAAACGAATTATTCCTCCAAAATGCATTCATTCCATGTGAAGAACAAGTTATGAACCATTTTATGGCCTTAGTAAAAAAAATTCTTAAGATGCATGACTGTGTTGTGTGTACATACAATGCAAGCATAACATTTCACATATATAACACTCAATCAAGCAAGGAAGATGTTCTAGAGTAAGAGCATCGATCTGAGTAGTATTGTGAAGATGGAGTAATTTTCAAAAGCTTCCAAAGTGGCATCGGACAGAAACACCCCTTTACCTTCACCTACATAACGATAGAAGTGATAAATGCGGAAAAGAGAACACATATTACAAGAACTCTCATTCCTCCCCTCAGTTCCATCGATGATAAAAATCTTAAAGACAAATTTTGAATCTCCATACCGCTGTTAAATGTGCAAGCGTGTGATTTCTTCATTAATTAACCTCAACTGTACATTCATACAACAACACAAAATTCTTCCTTTGTCTTCTTGTATACCATTCTTATTCTCTGCAATAAATTTATCCAGAATATGAATACACAAGTGAAATATATTATATGCATTAAATTATTTAAATAACTATTATTTCAGTATATCCTGCTTAATGTGTATTTGTATACGTCATGTTGTGTAATTCAGATCGAGTGAGTATTGTATATTGATTCCATGTAATTGTGCATGTAAATGAAATGAAATACGATCCGTGCAAAGAAACAAAAAAAATAAAAAAAATGTTGGCAGATTTGTTCTGGTATGTGCTTAGCAAGAAGAATCTTATAGGTATGTCATCTCACTCTTTCTAAAAAATCCGCAATGATGCACCTGTGGCTTTCATCGACTAAGATTAAAGATGTGTTTTTTGATGTTGCCACCAACGCAATTTTTCCAAAAAAAAATAACTACACAAGAAAAAAAAATACACAATAAAGACATATAAAAATAAAAAATACTAAATATAAATGATAATAAATACACATTCAAAATTGGGCAAATAAAATAAAAAACAAAAAACTCGATTAGCTTCCTAAAAACACAACACCAAAACTAATTGAATTGGTCAAGTCAACCGATAGCAGAGATTGCATGACTAACATCCGACAGCAATAGTGTGCATTTTGTACGTAAGCTTGATCATAGGTATGTAGAGTTGGCTAGAGGAAATATCAATAGTATTGCAATCAGACAAGCATCGAACTAATGAAAAAAATTTAAATTTATGCTCTTACAGAGAAAGTTATCACGGAAACCTCGCTTTTCAGTCCAAGATTTTTAAGAGAGTTGAGTGTTATGTGCATTTTTCCCAATTAAATGATTTTACTCATTTGGTCAGTAGTCATTTTGGGGTGTGGCAATCACGACGACAGTCTTTAAAACTTATTGTAATACTAATTCAGAATGTCTATATTTTGGGGTTTGAGTATGGCTAAACTTTATACAGTTAGTATCTATTAAAGCTTGTCCTGGTACCTCACCAGTGTTGTGCACTAACCCTAAAGATGGTGAAGTAAAACAAACCAATCAGGATAGATCTACAAGGCAACTCTCCTGGAGATAACGAGAAAATACAAAGTATACGCAATACTGTTTAACGTGAATATTTGGAAGAAATACCTTTATTCCAAACGAATGTTTTGGCCCATGTAAAATTATGCTGGATCACACATATATTTTCTAGGCGTTGCATAGTCACGCCTATAAGACAGAGTAGGGATTTGCACGCCAGAAAAGGGCAAAGAATGAAATAGCTCGAAATCGTTCACAGTAAGATTATATAGAATAAACATGAATGAGATTAGCCCTTTTGAAATTGCATGCCCCCTCAGATCTCGCCGCCGGATCGCGATTCCGCGAAAATTGCATGTGCATAGAGCTGGATGTAACTCTCAGACTGTATAGTTATACTTTATGAAATATTATCTTCTATTTTTTAAGTAATAATTGCAAATATTAGTTAAACATATTTTTGCCTATAAGCTCACTTTTAACAGCTCACAGGAATTCTAATTTTGTGATAATATTTTTTTGACATTTCTAAAATTCTAATAATAAATGCTGACTAAGAATAAATTTCTTATGTATTGTTATTGTATGAATTCTTATGTATGCTTTGTTGTTTTTCAATCCTCTTGTTTTTTTTTTTTTCCGCATGAATATTGTGTCGGGACACTTTTGCGATAATAAACAGCCTATAGAAATTAGTTAATTTCAATCAGTAAAAGTAGAAAATAATCATACATTTATGATTGGGCTGAAACACAATTTTGCATTGAATAATCACACCGATTTCATGGTTTTGACGATTTTTGAGTGCCATGTCAAGGTAGAAAAGTCGTAACTTCGACCGCATACTGGACTCGGGCGAATCTTGGGTCTCAAGAAGATGTACACGAGGACCTTGAAAGAAACAAAGACCGAGCGACGTTCAAAAAATTTGATGGCAGACATGGTCGCTTAACTTTGCTCGAGGCCTTGGGGTGGCTTATCGGCCCCCCCCCCCCCGGCCAGACAGGGTTAAACTCAAAAGTTTTGAGAATTGATTGTTAAGTGCAGCAGGCTTTGTTAGTTTAATGTCGATCAGCCCATTAGCCGAAGCGAGCGAGTTTAGCCGTTTATCCAATCAGGTCTGTTGGTCATGCAGACGTGATCCGCAATTTGAGCAAATTTTAAACTCGCGAAAGAAATATTCTGGTATCATTCATTATTAGTTTTCTCAAAGAACGACAAAATTTGGACTAGGATCTAAACTTCCATCACGCAGTTTGGTAATCTAAACTCCGTCACATATTAGCCGAAGTTTAGTTTTTGGATTTTTTTATTTGAAACTTTATGCCCATAATATACCCGCATAGAATAGGATTCGAAGTCATTTTAGTTTTTTTTTATTATATATATATAACTATATTAATATCTATAGTCTTGGCTCAGGTTATACGGCCATCGATATAACGGAGATCTCTGTATCCGGACAAGTGGGCTTATGAGTCGATTACGTGTTAATTGATACACATTTATCAAGAGTAACACAAAACATGCTGGTTATCAGGGGACAGTAAATAAAGCGTCACATTGGGATTTGTCTGCAATTTGTGCATGGTTGGTTTTTACAAACTTATGGCATGTGTACCTTCCCCTAATTAGTGTTTGTCACATTATCTGCCTTAGGCATATCAACTTATCCGTATGGCTGCTGGTCCAATGGTAGATTTTAATCGAGTTTGAACTGTACATAACATAGTTGAACTTATTTTAATATTATAGACCAAAGCGTTAGAAGGCGTTTTTAAGGTCATGTGTTATAAACTCCAGTTAGCTTATAACCTTTTACCCTTGGATCATAAGTAACAATATAGCTGAAAGTGTCGGCCCCCCCCGACATTTTTCATTAATTAATAAGAAA
>JZLH01S0613765.1:8426-23532 GCA_001188425.1 Eucidaris tribuloides
TTACCGTCACTGAAGGCCCCACGTATGCTACCTCCGCTTGAAGCGCACCAAGTCATGAAAGCCAATGCCATGTTTTTGTTGGACTTAGCCAGTGCCGCTGGACCAATGTTCCCGGGGTCCAGCCCGCTCAGGAAAGTCATCCGCTTTGATTTGCCAACTCTGTCCGAATCTGATTCCCTCTCATCGCAGTTTCCGGACGTGACTTTCCGATTTCTGAATATGATGGTGGGACAGGGTTCGCCAGGAGAGTTTACCGATGTTGACGATGTGATCTCGGGCATGCCAGCCAGCCCCGGTGGTCAGTTTGTGAACTTTGCACCGGCAAATGTCTTTGTTGGACCAGAAAACCACAAAAGTAAGTAACTACATCTTGTAATACTTGTACACAATACATAATCTGTTATATTTGTGATTCTGTATATTTGTTTAGTTTTTTTTGCATAGGTTTTGCAGAAATATTCCTTCGATAAAACCGAAATAGTGGATACATCGAGTTGATATGAAGTTTGTATTTTTGCGAAGTTTGTTAAGCTTTCAACCAGCCAAAATTGGAACACAAAAACTTTGACCATAATTTTCACTTGATATTGTTTTATGGGTGTTAAAACAAATCCAAGTAGAAGCATGTAGTTACTTCCAAATCAAAATTTGGGGAGTACCCAATTAGTAAAGTAAGCATTATGTGTTTAAGGTACCGTTATGTCTATTCTAAGATATCTTTCCCATTTTGTGAATGTTCGTAAAATTACATGCAGCCCTTATGATCAGGAATGATAAAATACAGTCCCAAAAGAAATTTGAATACACTAGCATTGTAATCCATAAAAAAGGTAATAACTTGATCTGTGCGCCAAGTTTCTACCTACTGACACAAGAAAAATGAAGGTTTTAGCTTCATGAGTTTCTCCTTCTATCCTAACTTACCCAGGTGTCAAAAAGATACATGCATACACTGCATACACTGTATATACCTTATATTTCGCATATGTAATTCGCAAGAGTTTATTTTTGTGATTTTACTGTGTGTTCATTCACTCTGTGTGTGACATCAGTTGTCCAACAGAATGGCCCTAGCGTATGTTCCGGGCAGAAGGGTCTTAACAGTAAATTTTCTCTAATCTGAGAAACATTGCCTTATTTGATATTTGCACTTAATAGACTGACAGAAGGATCTAAAATGTCATACTACTTTGATTTCTTGTGAAAAGACCCTATGGTTTTGAAGTTAGACGCAAATTAGTGTTAAGGCCCTTCTGCTGGGAACATATGCTAGGGCCCTTCTGCCAGACAACCGACCATATACTGTATATGCCATATATTTTACATTCATAATTCGCAAGAATTTATTTTTGCAATTTTACTGTGTGTTCAGTCACCTTGTTATGTGTAGAACAGGAAGTGAAAAATTTCACAGCATGTCTCTTTTCAATGCAAATTCTGACATTCTGTATCACCAAACACCCCGTTTGTCAAACCCAGGTGTCTTCATACCATCAGGTTCCCACTCCAAACTGGTCAATGGCGGGGGGTCCGTCGATCACTCGCGGCGGGTCAACTATTACAGGTCCGTCTCCATGAACGCATCGAGCTACATGACTGGGCACAGTGAGAGCAGGGTCAAAGTTCGTAGGAGAAACAACAGTGGGAGCTCAGGTACACTTGTCAATTTTTTTTTCTCCACACAACTTTTTCAGAATACAAACTGTACATTACTTGAATTCGTAGGTATAATATATATGGTTTACTTGAAAAACAAGCATCTCTTCTAGAGATACGGAAGTTGTTTGAAATATATTTACAGTAGAAATTATACTTGATGAAAAATATGTATTAAAAACGTCTCAGGAACTGGTACAACCTAGACCTGAATTGTGACCCAGTTGTTTATTACTCAGTCATAGCTATTTCTCAGCAGTAACAGGTTGTTTTGGGTATCTTATCGAGGGAAGTGGTTCATTCTACGCTGTAGGAATAATTGAAATTCTAGCATTGTATGTTGAACAAATTAATGATAAGATTATATATCTTTGTGATTTGGTAGCTTAATTCAGCTTTCAGTATAGAAATCTGTCAGGAATGGAGACAGTATTGTTCATTCACTACACGAGTCCCTTTGTCCCCTTTGGTCACACATTCAATGTATTTGAGATAAGTATTTACAAAGAACAAGTGAATAAATTTCAAACTAAGTAACTGGCGTACTGTTGTATCCCTGAAACCATCATTAAATCAACATTCAATCAATCAAATAGTTAATCTAATAAAAATCTACTGATAAATAAATGAATGAATAAATGGATAAATATATAGATAAACAATAATTTGAATAAATATATAAATGAATTAATAAATAAATGAACTGATTAAGTATTAATATCATCCACTTTTTTCCTCCCAGATGGGTCATCTCTCCTACGTCGTCCATCAGTCCTTCTGGCCCGGCTGGTAGAAGGCAAGTCGTTTGGTGTATGTGCCCTCCACCGGCCTGTCATGCTGTTCATAGCCCAGAGACACGACCTGGACGGATTGAGGCTGGCTATGAAGCAAGCCTTGAGGAAAGGGGCGTGCCGAGTCTACGCTATGCAGGTACTGGTGATGCACACTATATTGTAAAATTGTTTGTACTCGTGATAATGCCAATGCATCACAAGAGGGCTCAAAAGTATGGCATATCGTGATGCATTGTGGGGAAAAGTCCAAATCGAAAGTTAAAGTAGCAGACACCAGGACACTGACAAGTGTCGTTTACTTAATCTTTACATTATATTTACAATTTATGTAGTAGGTTTTTTTTTTCCATCAACATTAGGGGAAAAACAGAGAAAATTAGAAATTTGACTGTGATCAACCTTGTGCACATCAACCGATGCAACCTTGTCCAATATCACCCAACTCCCTCATCTAGACCGGGGTGACCCTCAATCCCAAGTATCAGACTATAGGGCTCTGTGACTTTCGCTTTCATATACATGTACACTTGGGCTACAATTTACAAATTACTCCCCTGGACCACATCCCAGCATCCATCCCTTGGTGACTCTTGTCACCTCATTTATGAACTTGATGGCTAAAGATGTGAAATCTATTGAAGACGCAAGCCATTTTCATATCTCATGTCCATTACCAACATCAAGTGTCTAAATGCTAGAAGATATACCTGTGTGTCAAATTTTTGTAGTGCTGAAATATTGGACCGTAGACTTGTCTGTGTAGTCACCCAGGCCCATCGCAGACAGGGACAGAACTTGGGGAGGGGGGGGGGGAATCATCATTGGATGAGGTTGCCACTGTACACCACCATCAACAATGCAATATACTGGGTCATTTTCTGACATTCTTCACATATTTTGGCATTTTTTTAACATTGACAGGCCCTCAACTGGTTACTGAGGAGTGTTACCCAGCTGACCTGTCTACACGACCTCCTATGGCATTTTGTGACCGCTTTGACCCCACCCCCAGGGGAGAAGGAGGCGGAGGAGGAAGGGGAAGAGGAGAAGAACAAGGAGGAGAAAAAAGAGAAGAAGGAACCAGAACAGGCACAAAAGGAGGTTAGATAATTAATTGTTATTCTCTCTTGGATATTTCAAAGTGATGTATACCAAGTCGGACAAACATTTGAATGAGGATCTTGCTTGTGGAGTTGAATTGATTATAAAATTAGTGGTGTGCTGGTGTTGAATCCTGTGTGGTATCAGAAGTTTATGCATCAACAAATGCAAGTACTTGAAATAAAGCGGAAATATATACTTTAACTATTACATGTATAAAGACAAATTGTATTCTTTGATTTCAGAAATTTATTCTAATACATGCTTATCTTTGTACCTGATTAATCACCACAAAACTAACTCTAAGCTGCAATTCCACATTTCATGTACTGACTGGAAAAAAGGAGATTTAGGCTGGGATGTACAGCTTTCATTCCTCATTAATTTCAAAATTCTGGTTGTTTCTTTTTGTATGTTAATCTGACAGAATATGTTAAAACTGATTTGGTTAAACTTGAAGTTGGTATCTAATCTTCATCAATAACTATTTTCAGTAAGGCATTGTAAGCACTATGGGCCTTATGGGAAAAGTGCAGTATAAGCAGTAATAATAATAATAATCTCAGACGATTTCACATAGTGTTTAGTAGGACCCATCAGTTTTGTTACTGATCAAATCTTCATCTTGTTACTCACCACAATTTGTTAACCCGTCCCCCCCCCCTAACCTTTCCCCTATCCAGGAATCGGACGGCCTCATGTGCGAGCACCCGCTCTCTGACATCACCATCGCCGGCGAGGCGGTGCAGCCGCTCCCCTCCACCTTCCACAGCCTGCTCCAGACGGTGGCCCTGATGATGATGCACCTGCCCCACGGCAGCGCCCTCCAGCAGATGGCCATGCGTTGCTGGTGCCTGCGCTTCCGGCAGGCCGACCACGTCTTCCTGCACCGCTCCCACGTCTTCAGCAACATCAACCAGATCTTGTCCAAGTCGGACGAGACGGAGGCCGGCGACGGGGAGGGCAGCGTGACGGGCAGCGTGGTGTCTGCGGCGGAGTCAAGTGTCACGTCTCAGGTACCATTGCTTTCCTTTCTTTCATTTAGACGTTAGTTATGTATTTTTAAAGCAATTAAGCCAAATGGTCATAAAAAGAGACTGTGTTTATATTTGATTGTAAATGCCAATTGCATTTAAAAGCATGTGAGTACCAAAAAAGAAATAAAAGAAATGAATCTATCAATGAAACATTAAAATTAAACATTATAGATGAATTAGGTTACTGCATATTTGCCATTTGTATCATGTTTAGTGACAGAATATTAAAGGGAGAAGGAGCCAGCAACTAACAGGCATAAGTTAAGAATAAAAATGACATTGTGAGTATTGTGAGAGTTATGGTACATGATGACAAAAACAGCCTAAATAAGGGGTACTGTGTGATACTCACCCTCAGCAAGGCCATATAAATCAGTTAATTTGTGTTTATTTTACGTCTTTGCGAGTTTTATGTAGAGATAGGGATAAAACTTGCAGAAACAGCTATAGGGGGAGGAGCTTATCAATTCAAACAGTGCATACATTATCACGGTGCGGCTAACACACGTCGCGTGGCATTCATTGGTCACGCATGGTCAGCTCCCTGCAGTCACGTGCAATCTGATTGGTTGGCAAGAACTCAAATATTTTCTTAACTTATGCCTGTTAGTTGCTGGCTCCTTCTCCCTTTAAATTAGACGCTTTCTTCAATAACATTGAGTTGTTATACACTGAAAAAAAATTGATGTTTGTACTGATGAAATAAGGAGGGGAGCTAAGAGTGTTATACATTGAGTCAGTTCCTCAATCTACCATATATAGCACAATTATGTAATTCTTTGTACAAACTTTAATTGAAACATTTTCTCTACTGGTGCCATTATGAATATTTGTAGAGTTTGAAAGTAGTCTGATTCATGGATACTTGAATCTAGTTAACAGTGGCTTTGTTGTCCCAGCATTGCCTTTTTTTTAGAGTCATTAACATTAACAGATCAAGCATTTGATGTTATCATATTCTAGAGTTAGCTACCTCCTACTTCCTGTAGAACAATTCCCCCTGTTATGATTTCCATCTGACCTCTGCCCTGAAGGACAACTCCCCTAAGGACTACTCTCATGGAGGAGTTTAACATTGTTTCCAGTTTTAAAGTTCTGACATTTTCTTGGGGACTTTCCCTCCAGGGGAGTTGTCCTCCTAGGGAGTTATTCCCTAGGAGAGTTGTCTTCCTAGGGTGTTGTTCCCTGGGAGAGTTGTCCTAGGGGAGATGTCCTGCAGGGGAGTTGTCAAGGTAGAGTTGTACCCAGGGAAGTTGTTCTGATACAACATGTACATATTTTACCCCTTCAGAGCCCAGTGAAAGTTGAGCTGTTGCGCGACATCACCAACTCGGTGGAGATGCAGGTGTCCAGCCGAGGGGCCATGCTGCCCAGCCTCACGGACGGCTCCACGGAGACATTCTGGGAGTCTGGGGATGAAGACAGGAATCGCAACAAATTCGTGACCATCTCCTGCAACAAGGGGACGGAGCTGAAGATGGTGGCGGTGCACGTTGACAACTCCAGAGATCTTGGGGTGAGTTGTGTTAAAAAAATAAAATGTTTCACAAAGATGCAATCTGTCAGTGACACAGCATGTGCTCCAATGACAATTGCTTAGGCAATGATATGCCCAAAGACAAAGAGTTAAAGTAAGGGTTATCATTGGGGGTTTTATACCCCCGCCAAACGAAGTTTGAAGGGCATATATATAGGAATCAGTGAACGGTTGGGCTGGTAGTCGGTCTGTTGCAAATGTTGCATAACAAACTACTACCTCAGTCTGTTTTTACCAATGCTCATGAACTTTGGCACACACATTGGTCTTGGGTTGAAGATGTGCAAGAAACATTTTTTAGCATGTGTTAGAAACTGCATTGCCCTGGTAATGGCATATTATTGCAAAAAATCAGGTAAAAATTTTGCAGATTGAAGTACTTCCTCAGTTTTTAACCAATGTTCATGAGATTTGGCACAAACATTTGTCTTGGGATGAAGATGTTAAAGACACATCTATTGAATGTGTCTTGAATGTGTGAATAACATTCTACAAATATATTTTATCACACCATTCAGAACAAGGTCACCACCATGACCTTCCTCGCTGGAACCAGCATCGACAACCTACTGAAGATCCAGATCTCCAACCTGGATGTCAGGCACACCGGCTGGGTAACCTGCGACCTGGGCCTGTGCCCGGACCGAGCCAGGGTCCTCAGGGTGGAGCTGAAGGGGCCTGACAGTCACCTCAGGATCCGGCAGGTCAAGGCCCTCGGGGGAGGCAAAGGGGAGACACTGTCCACAGGTGAGAGATATGGACTTTTAGAGAGTGTGGTCAATGGTCCCCAATACTAAGTATTAATAGATAGTTTTAAAGCCTTTTTATGCCTCTGCAACGAAGTTGCCGGAGGCATCATGTTTTCGGGTTGTCCGTCCGTCCGTCCATTACCGGATCTCGTTACCGCGATAACTTGAGAACCCCCGATCAGATTTTTATGTAACTAGGACCAAGTATGTATTATGAGGCACCAATGAACTGATTAGATTTTGGAGCTGAAAGGTCAAAGGTCACCGGGCCTTAAATATGTCTGATTTGGGCTCGTTACTGCGATAACTTGAGAGCGGCTGGTTGGATTGTCATGTAACGTGGGTGAAGTATGTATTATGAGGCATCAATAAACTAATTAGATTTTGGAGCTGAAAGATCAAAGGTCAAAGGTCACTGGGCCTTAGATATGTCTGATTTGGGCTCATTATTGTGATAACTTGAGTATGACTTTTCCGATTTTGATGTAGCGTAGGAGAAGTATCTAATATAAGGCACCAATTTACTGATTCGATTTTGGAGTTGAAAGGTCAGAGGTCAAAGGTCACAAGGCCTCATGTTCGAATTGAGCTCATTGTCACGGTAATTTAAGAACTGCTTCAATTGGATTTTACTGTAACTTGGTCAAGGGTCACATAGGCTTATTCATCTAATTGGTCTTGCTACCATGGTAACTTGAAGCTTTTCAAATTACATCAATTGGATGGGAGTGCAGACTGCGGAGGCATACCCATCGACTGCGCACAGTTGAACTGCTCTAGTTTTGGCCATATTATGTTGCTCTGCAAGAATGCAGTATTATGTAATTGTATTTAATTGTATTTATAAGCCATTGTTCACTTCTAAGCTTTGGTTCAAAGGTCAACTTGTAAATTAGATTTAGATTTAAATTAGAATTATCAATTAATTTTAAAAAAAATGGAAATTAACTTTTAAATGTTCAACTGCAATTCATTTCCAAATCAATTTCTTTGGCGCAGTTGGTTGTTAAGTATTTACCCAGTCGATGGGATTGAATTATAATATTTACCTACTGTATTTTAAAATGATTGTCAATAGAAATCTGTGATTTATAAATTGTATTCAACTGTGTTTTGATTACAGGTTCCCAGCTGTCAGCCATGAGTCTCCAGCAGCAGAACTGCGTGGCTGAGACCCTTAGGGTCTTCAGGCTCCTGACCTCACAGGTGTTTGGCAAGCTGTTGTCAGATGTGGAACCGGTCCACAAAGAAGGTCAGATGACCAAGGGTGGAGACAGACAGACACCAGAACAAGAGGTAAGCATTGTAACAAATGCTAAGCCCAACCCCAGATCTTTTCTTTCTTTTATTGACCAGTTGATTTACATGTTTAATGAGCACAAATATAAAGCAAATATTTTTGAGTTTCGCAGCAAACATGATTTGAAGTTTGCTGCAACCATTATGATGATTTTGTGTTATTTATATGAATTATGATGTTGATACTATCTCATTATCATCATCATTGTCATTATCATCATCATTGTCATTATCATCATCACCTTCACCATCACCATCATCATCTTAATCATCATCATCATCTTAATCATCATCAATTCAATCATCATCTCTCCAGTACTGCCACCATTACTATCATCACCATCATCATATTCAAAACCATCCTCTCAATCATTATTTTTGTTGCTATGGTCATTTTCTTATCAACTCATTATCACCTTCATCATCACCACCATCATTTTCATATCATCTTCATCATCATCATCATTGTCATTAATCATCATACCCTTTCTCATAACAATGACTTCATTATTAACTATTACATATATACTTATACTTCACTAGGACATAAGTGACTCTGATCTCAAGGAGCACATGGTTGGCATTCTGTTCAGCAGACCCAAGTTGACCAATCTTCAGAAACAGGTAAAGTAAAAAACACTTTTCAAAAGAGTAAAGCTGCATTAGTCTTTTGTGATTATAAATACCGTGTATATTGCTTTAAAGATCAGTTAGTAATGTTATAGTACTTATGAGCAATAATAATATAGGTTCCATTTATATAGTCAAGTTGCACCAGAATTTTTTCATATACCTGTTAAAATATGGCTTTATACATCCAATTTATGTTTGTTCATGTGTTTTATCAACAAATAGAATCTTAACATCTGTATAGTTACATTGGTTTCGTACATAAAATTTAACTTTTTCTTGTTCTTCATGAAAATTAATGAAAATCTGTGTGTAAAACCATTGGGGAGTTTTCCATACTGTTATTACAAAAAGTGGTAACAGTTGCCAATCTAAAAAAATCCCCCATAATATCGATTGAATGAAATGTTGAACATTCATAACTCTTTGAGTGGCATAGCCAAATCGTTAAAACTTTCAGTTTTTTTCTTGCTTTCGGCATTTTCTTTATGCATATAAATATCAGATTTTCTTCTTTCAATATTTAAAATATTTTGGCGCAACTATGAAAATGTTTTCTTTGTTCAGGAGAAAATTAAGTATGAAATTGTTTTATGTCCCTCCAGGTGTGTTCCCACATCGTCCAGGCCATCCGCAAGGAGACCCTCAAGATGCAGGACGACTGGGAGGCCGGTCTGGCGGCCAGCAAGACGGCCACCAGCTCCCCTTCCTCCTCCGCCCCCTCCTCCTCCGGGGACCAGTCCACCACCACCGTGCCCGACGCCTACTGCTTCGAGCTGCTGTCCATGGTGCTGGCCCTGAGCGGCTCCCACGTGGGCCGGTCCTACGTTGCCAAGCAGGATGGGTTGCTGTTGGACCTGGTCTCGCTGCTGCACACGGGGACGCCACGGGTCCAGAGACAGGTATATTGTGGAAATTTGTTTTTTTACAATTTTGTCTTTGTTATTGATATTGATTAGAGTGTAACTGTAAAAATATTAAATCTCAGTACTATTACATTGAAACTTTATTGACTTTGTATGTGGTATTCTGAATGTGGCACTTGAGATGTGTAATTATTTTGATATTTGTGCATATTTTTAATTGTACTGTATTGAGAAGGTTAATTCACCACTAACCGACCATCAATACCCAAAACCATGCAGAATTTTCATGTTTCAGTCAACGAGTTTGGTGCAAACACATTACCATTGTATCATAATACTTTATTCTGCATTCTTATCCATACAAGCACAAGATGTTGTTGAGATGATCAATTATGACAGATTACAAGTAATGCCAGTATACTCCAAATTCCTGTGCAGTATCAGCAAGGATGTGGAATCAAAAGTGATAACCTCTGCACAATATCATTACCTCCTTGGCGCTAAATTTTATGAAATACTAATGTTATTTTTAATAAGAGATTTCAGAAGTTATGTGAAGTTTAACTAAATATTGGCTGGTGCTATGTAAGATTAATTTGTTTTGGAAATAAAAGAAGTAAATAAATCAATTATTTGAATATTTCAGCATGTCTCATAAATTGGCTATGCATCTACATGCTTTGTGAAACTAATACCATAAAAATTTGATATGGTTTTATAATGATTTACAGAAATATGTACGGTACATGCAATTTTCACAAGAGCTTCCGTCACCTTTTGTGTTTCCTACAATCATACCCCAATCAGGTGACGGCCGTGCTGCGTCGGTTCCTCCTTGAGATCCCACCCAAGCTCTTCAAGCAGATCATGGGTGTGACCTCCCTGCCACCAGACGACCTCAGCCTCCTGACCCAGGGCACTGGTGACAGGAACCCGGACACCCCCGCAGAGGACCACCTGGGCATATTGGATGTTTTCCTCGCATGCATTGCCAAGGCCCTGATGGTGCAGACCAAAGTCAAAGGGGGGTGGCAGGCCGCCGCTGGCCGAGGGACTGGAGGTTTGGGTGTCGGCAGAGGGGCCCAGTCGTACAACCTCGCCAAGCTTCAACAACAGATAAGGTAAATTCTTGCACTGAATTTTTATTTTGATTAAATATTTGCTATTACTGAGAGCTTATAAATGTTAATGAGCTTAGAAGTAGAAAGAGTTTTCTCAGTTATTGAATGCAGGTTACCATGGCATTGCTGTCACCTAGCATAGTTTGGTGATTGTACTGCCCACAAAGCAGTAGTTAACAGGTTAAAATCCAGCTGGGTCATCCTTTTGTTTCAAAGTCATGAAAAAAGCAAGATTAAACAAATCAAATAATATATTATCTATTGTGGTCCTACTAGGGTAATGATTGATTATACAGAGAGACCTTAAAAACAAAGTAAAGTTGGAAAGGGTGATTTTTGTTCACAGTATTGGTGGTTCTTGTTTTTTTCTGTGGTAAAGAAATATAACAATGTTCATCAAATTTTGATATAAAACCTCAAAATTTATAAAATTAGATTCATAATATAAACACATTTAATATATCAATAAGGTATAACTTTAAAAATTCAACTTGAATTGACTAGAAATTAATTCATAAAGAAACTGTCGTGTGAAATAATGCATTCAATTGTCACTTGATTCCTGTACAAACAATATCAATATATTTCATGTTTAATCTGTCATAAATATGTTGTTGTTTGTGTTTTCATTTAGTACTGAGGAGTCTCCACTGAAGAGATCCAAGAGCAAGCATTGGTGGCTGTGTGGTTCCATGTCCAACAACATCGCTGAACAAATCATTGCACTCATCAAAGACATGTCAGCTGTAAGTCACATTCTTGGAATTCCTGATATGATCATTTATCATAGTTTATTTCATACTTGCACAGAAGCAGAAGCTAATATAAAGTACAAAACATAAATTAATTAAAACAAAAATATTTGGTTTTGGTAGTTTTTCTGATGTGTTAGATTTACCCAATATGTTTATCTCAAATCTCAAAAATGAGAAATGCAAGTGAGTGTATGACTTGCACCAGTGTATCCTCCTAAAATCTCTTAGAGGGGATGTTAGTATGTATATGTCAGAATAATGACTACATTGTTTTCAGTGGTATTGTCAAGATTTTGCTGTGGGGGAGGGGGCAGAGTTGAAGAGTTGCCTTTACTGGCTACCATTTGAAGGGCAAAATGGGGAGGGGTGTCATTAGGTCCCAAACCTTTTAAGTCTTTTTTTTTGTTTGAAGGGGGGGGGGGGATTGGGAGGAGGGGTATGGTAGGACAGCCAAATCTCACCTGGCTACATGCACGACTCCTTTCTGTAACAGTTTTTGTCATCACAACCTGATTACCTTTTCATTTATTTCTTTGACACTTTATTCCTTGAATGTGGTTTCACAGTATTATCTAAATTTGGCAGGTAAAATGGTAGCGATAATGGATTGGTTTAGATAAGCCTAGCATGGTCAGTAATCAATTATGTTGAAGTAATAGATAGTTTTGGTAGATGGTAGAATTCCTATGACATCTGTCATGAAATTTGTTATCCATTCCATACTTGCAGGGAAAAATATCAGGAGACTGGGCGAAAGTTACAAAGGGCGCCATTGCTGAGCGAGTTCTGTCGCTAACCAAACTGGACGAGTCTAAACGTACACCATCTCTGTGCATCAAAACCAACACTGTAAGTACAAGTGTGATGATGTGTGCAAATTAGTGTGTATGAAATATGCTATGCAATATTTTGTCATTATTGCAATCATCAGAAGTAATAAAAAGAAACTGTATTAATTTAAAATGTTGTTGCAACAGTTTAGCTGAAAAAAACATATCAATGAAGTCTGTTTCACCTTAAAATTGAGCATAATTATTCAAATTTTATATGAAAATTCAACCGTGTTTTTTAAGTTGAGGAAATATTCAAAAAAATAAAAATAAATAAAGCCAAAGAAGATTAATAATCTTAAAGGTATTGGCTAACATTTACCACAGTTAAAAAAGTCTGAGCCACATGATTCCCCATGCTACCAGTGTCTTTGATGAGGTCTAAAAATGAAGCCCTGAAAAAATTGTATTTCAAAATGATTATTTACTGCTTTAAAAAAGTGAAAATGGTAAGTTGACCAGATTCACGTGCCCATTTCCTCCCATAGACATACTGTGTGTACACCTAGGCCATTAAAACTCGCCCCGAGTATTAATTGTTTATTCATGCATAACTTGCCATTGGCAGTGTAACTTTCCAAACTTTTGTATTCTAGGGTGTTTATTTGTCCATTTGAACACTACTATGTAGCTCAGATATCACAGTTTGACAATTTTTTTAATTGAAGCTCCACAATGTTAGCCTATCACTTTAAACTGAAATCTGTAAATATTTAGAAATAACTTACAAATTCTAAGAAACTTTTTACAAACTGTGACAGTTGGTTACTGTAACCTTGTTTTCTTTTCCCACATATAGTTGTGGCTGTCGTTGGCCTCCCTGTGTGTGCTAGAGACTGAGCATGTAGAGAGACTATCATCCAGTCAGTGGGCACAAGGCAAGGACTCTCCTGCTGCCAAACAAAAGGTACGTTTGTTTGTAAATATATTTGTATTTTGTAATCAGTGTATTGTGCTCATTAATTTTACAGATCTGATAAACAATGGCAGCATGGTAAATGTTGCAAAATTTGGTGAACATTTGTAATCAATTTCTACAAATTTTATGAACCTACATAAATTTTCATGTATATTTTAAAGACAAACACAATGGCCAAAGTCCTTGCCAGATTAACTTTTAATTGTCATTGATTTATACTTTTCCTCACATTCACTTACATCCACTGTCTAGCTCCTCCATGCCTATCTGAATTTATTACAATCAGCTAACCATTCAAGTACTCTATCCGCTCTTCACAAGGCACCATACTGGGCCAAGATGTTTTCTACACTTGGTCAAAGCTAGTTTTCAACTGCTGCTCCCCAATTCTGGAACCAACTACCCAATACCTCAGAAATTAGCATTCCTTCAATCTCTTCAAAAACATCTCAAATCTTATCTGTTCAATTATGACAATGCATTTGAACATGTTTTTTGAAAAATGCACTATATAAATGCATTATTATTATCTTTGACTTGCAGCAACCGACATGTGATAACCATGACGACGGTGAGACGGCAGCCATCATCCAGTGTGAACATTGCGGCAATCTCTGTGCCGATTGTGACCGAGTCCTCCACTTACCCAAGAAGAACAGGAACCATCAAAGAAAGGTAGAATCATCATCATCAATCTAGTTTTAATCCTGGTTTCTCCTCATTAATGGGGGTGGCCATATTTATGTCACTCTTGCTGCAGTCACTCTCATACCATCTTGCCATCTCGCTCGAATTGGGGCATCCTCCTTTCTCAAACCAACCCTCTTGAGGTCTTCCTCCACCTGCCTTGCCCACGTCTTCTTTAGTCATCCTCACCATCTTTGTTTGTATGTACTGCAAATCTGTGCATTTGATTTGTTGATGGTGTTATGGCAGAAATGTAGAGTTCTTCTATTTGCGGGATTAGGGTTGAGCCATATGTTTTTTTTGTCTTTGAGAAAACAAAAAAGAAAGTGTAAAACTGAGAATGCAGATTCTCCTGGAAAACTAGTTTTTACTATTAAAAAAAATGATAAAATTAAAATAATGAAAAAAAATTAATTACAAAATAGAACAAACCGTAGATTAGGAGGACAGCTTGTTAAAATGATTTGTTCGTTCATCTGTCAAATCTCCATGGGATGCTGATTCTGACTGGAAGTAAGCTAGATGAAGTTTTAATTTGTTTTTCGAAATAAAAAAATTCCATTTGAGCGAAATTGAGAACCAAGCAGTAAGTGGTTATTGCACATCTGATTTTAATGCCTGATAGTTATATGTTCTTTTAGAAGTAATTTGCAAATTACTTGTTAAGTTGTACACTAGAATATAATTAATAATGTTATTTTTTCTTCCGATCTCTCACTTTTCTTTCCTCCCTCTATCAGGTGTTCAAAGAGGAAGAGGAATCCATCCGAGTTGACCTCCATGAGGGATGCGGGAGGAGCAAGCTGTTCTGGGTCATGACTCTGGCTGATTCCAAGACTCTCAAAGCCATGGTGGAATTCAAAGAGGCTACTCCAGGTATGCCCTTGAAAACAAAATTGATCAATTAATGGGGAATGAAACCCAGAGTATACTTATCTATGACCTTTGTACACAATACTTTTCTTCATTGTGCATGCGTAAAATATAGCTGGTGGAAGTTAACACTACACTCAAAAAGTTGCACAAAGTCTCATTGTTCGAAATATTCTGACATCTTAAGATTTAAGATTTAACCAGATATTTTTGTTAGTTCCTGTACAGATCATCTTCCCCTCCTGCATATTT
>JZLH01S0613765.1:24977-35747 GCA_001188425.1 Eucidaris tribuloides
TAAATGTATGATTATTTTTACTTTTACTGGCTGAAATGGATTAAGTTTAAGCTGTTTATGATCGCAAAAGTGTCCCCGACAAATTTCATTGAAAAAATAATAAAAAACAAAAGATCGAAAAAACAAAGAAATACATACGAAATTCACAAAACAATAAAATACATAGGAAATTAATTCTGATTCGGCAAATTTTTTTGTAGATAATTGGTAGAAATGTCAAAATGAATATTTTCACCAAAAATTAGCATTCTACTAGCTATTGTAAGCGAGATATAGACAAAAACATAATTTCATACACTTATTTGCATAATTAATTACTTGAAAAAATGAAAAATCAATTTTTTGAAAATTTTACTATACAGTCTTGTAGTTTACATCCGGCTCTATGCACCTGCAAATTTTCGCGGCAATCGCGCGATCTGCGGCCGAGATCTCGGGGGAGGGGGGCCATAATGGGGCCCCCCCCCCCCGGTGATAAGTAGACCAGAAATAGCCCGGTTGTTTTAGGGTTAAAAGAGTGAAAATCTATTAGACCCACTTTTGCCATACCCATTTTCTCCCAAAGACTGCTGTGTTATAATTAAGAGTGGGCATGATGCATAATCCATGTGTGATGTTCACCCATTCATATCTTACCAGAGGCAGCATTACATTCCAAAGTTGGTTTTCAAGGGTTATTTTTCCATTCAAGCAGTATGATGTAGCTCAGATATCAAAGTTTGACCATGTTTTTGTGTGTGAACCTCCTGAATATTAAATTGTGTCTTTAACTCATTTCTCCCCAAATTGAGATACAGGTTTTTGTCATCCCAGGGACGAGTTATGTTGTAATGTATTAATTTCGTTTTAACCTTCTCCAATAGCACTACGCCAAAAATGCCTGCACCAAGGTGCATCCGTGTGGTCATGTGTGTGGTGGTATCCATGACGAGTCCACTTGTTTACCCTGTCTCCATGGTTGCAACCCAACCTCCACCCTACGTCAGGATGCTGACGACATGTGTATGATATGCTTCACAGAAGCCCTTGCCTACGCTCCTGCCATACAGGTGAGCACAGTGAAATACCTGTTGTGACAGGAATTCAATGCTCCAAGATATATATAATGCCATCATGTCTTTCGAGCCCAGTCTATTACATATTGTCCTTCAGTACCCATTTGGGAATTTTTTGGCAACAAGCACTGGTCAACAGATATATGTACAGTGGAACCTCGATATAAAGAGGTCGGATATAACAAAATCCTGTTATAACAAGGGGATTTTGCAGGTCCCAACTCTTTATATTTCTTTGTTTTTCTACCCTGATATAGTGAGAAACCTGATATAGCAAGGTAATTGTCATGGTTTTTAGGTCCTCGTTATAACGAGGCTCCACTGTATAGACAAACTTACATGTGATCCCATGTATTGATGTGATGCTTCAAAATGACCAGTGATATTAAACGAATCTCAATAACAATGATATTTAAAAACATATGTACAGATGTTCAGTACCCAAAATGTTTTGACTTTTGAAGGATTGTACCTACATTTGCATACCCATTAAAAACAAAGACAAACAAGAAATTATTGCCAAATCCATTTAATTTATAAAAGATACATCATAATATAAATTTGCAGCTGTGTCTGGAAAGAAGACTAATGTCCTGGGACAAAATCTGACATCTTATTCAAATAAAGAATAATAATTAAGTTGTTGATGGCTCCCTTTCAAATTCACTAAATATAGTATGTCATCTCTTTCGCCTTTTAACCCTAAAAAGGCTGGGGGGCGGAATCCGCCCCCCCTAGACGTTTTCGTGCAAAATGTCTGTGACGCGCAAAGCAGTTGCCACGGCGTTTCATGACTTTATTCTCTCGAATGTCGCGCATCTTTTGAGACCAAATTTGCGACGTCCGGGTATGCCGTTCCCAAGTTACGTAACATTTTGTACTTGCATGTCACCCCCAAAATCGCTCAAAAACGTGATTTTTGTGTACATTTCCAATACAAATTGTGTTTTCAGCCAAAATTCATAAATGTATGATTATTTTTACTTTATTGGTTGAAATTAATTTTGTGCTGTTTATGACGACGCAAAAGTGTCCCCGATAACATTTCATGGAAAAAAAACAATAGAACAAAAGGTTGAAAAACAAAGGAATACATAAGAATATTTGAAAAAAACAATAAAATACATAGGAAATCACTTTGATTGCAGATTTTTTGCAAGTAAATTTTTAAGAATTGCTAAAAGAGTGTCCACGAGCACAAAATTAGCAGTTTTGGGAGCTTTAATTAGTGATTTACAGCTTGAATTATTGATTTTCATGATAAATTAGCAATAATTTAATTGATATTGAAATTAATACCTGGTAATTAACTATACAGTCTTGTAAGATTTAGTGATGGGGTAACGTGCGTGCATTTCGGGATGCGATCAACGGCCTGAGATCTTGGGGGGGGTGGAATCCCCCCCCCCCCCCCCAGATATAGCATAGCGCAAAAAGCCCAGCCTGATTAGGGTTAAGTACTTGAAATTGATAACAGCAGTTGTTCATTGTGAAAGCAGTTAACAAATTTTTTTTGTTTTTCATCTTTAATGATACTTTAATAAAAATCTATTGTCCTGTTTCTAAATAAATTCCCACTTCTTGTCATTTCAACCTCTGTAACAACACTTTCAATTGTATTTTCCTTTCTTAGCTGGACTGTGGTCACGTGTTCCATTATCACTGCTGTCGTACCGTCTTGGAGAGGAGATGGGTTGGCCCTCGTATCACCTTTGGGTTCTCGCTATGTCCCATCTGCAAGGTAATGACTAATGCTTAGATCATCAAGCCTAAAATATTTTGAAAGAGTATATGTGAAGATGAGATGTGTGTGTGAAAAAACTGACTGGAGGTGCAAAGGTCAGTAAGTTCATAGGGTTCATATAGCAGTTAAGTGTTTGGTATTGTTAATCACATAAAAAGGGATTTTTATGAAACTTTGTATACATATGATGTGAATATGAAAAAAAATATATATTCATGTTGTTGGTCATTCATCACTGCTAGTAGACCTCCAGTTAATGCAATATCCTGGGAAAGGAACACAAAAGCATTATTTTTTTAGTATTACTATTCTGTTGATTGAAATATGTGTCAAAGAGTTTGGGTATTAAAAGGAAAAAGACCTATGATGGCTCTCACCACATGTCTACAAACAAACCTAAGACAAAAATGAGAAGGTTTGATAACATTTATCAGTGGTTGGTCATAAATTAAAGAGAGAACTTATATTGCTGAGCAAATGTTCACAGAATTTTAACCCTCTCTACCATTTACAACAGCACTTCATAGACCTTACAGAGATTCTGGGTACAGAGTGACAAGGGCTGTTTTATGATATTTCCAATTTAATTGCATGGCCCAATATGCTATTAACATTTCTAGTGTGGTGTAAAAATGAAACCCTGGAAAAAATGAACTTGATATTGATCAAAAGTGTTTTAAATGGTGAAAATCTATGCACCAGTTTTAATGTACACATTTTCCTATGGCCTGTAGCATTAAAATAAACCATCAGTTTGATGTTAAATATCAAGGTAATTTAACTGATTTTCATTCAATGATATCTTAATAGTAACAGCATAATTTTTAAAACTTTTGTGTTCTTGGCAATTCATTTATCCATCTGAACATCTTTAGACAGCCCTGATATAAAAAAAGAGCTCCACATGGTTAAACAATGTCATAAACAAGGTTAACTCCCATTTTATTTCCCAGGTGAGCATGAAACACAAAGCCCTGCAAGAAGTCCTGAAGCCCATCGAGGTCCTCCATGAAGACGTCCGACGGAAGGCTCTGATGAGACTGGAATACGAGGGACTCCTCAAGAGCGAGGCTATCACCATGCCAGGGGCCCGTTTCCATAGCGACCCGGCCGGCTTCGCCATGAACAGATATGCCTACTATGTCTGCTTCAAGTGCAAGAAGGTTTGTATTGAATCAATTTTCTGCAGAATGTTTGCTGTAGGACAATTTCTCACTATCACCAATACTGCATTCAGCAGTAGAGGGCACATTTGTCCAAGAGGACTTACTTCCGGTGTCATAAATTAACATGGGTTAAAAAATTGAGAAGTCCCACAAAAATGACATGTTTAAAATTTGTGGCATACACACCCAACAAATTCCCATGCTACCTGTAAAGTCACACGGAATCATAAAGCAAATTGTGACACTCTGGCCATATTAAGTAAAATCACAAAATTTGCAGACGTCCCTGTGTATTGTCTATGGAAGCTAAAATAAGTTTGTCACACCAGTTGAACCACTGTGCAATCTGCATACACGGACACTGACGTACTATTTGGGCAATACTGTTTTTTATTGCCAAACGCCGTATTGGGGATAGGGAGAATAATTTGGTGTTCAATAACAATGGGGCAGATGATATAATAAAGTAGCAACAGTTTTTGGACTTTTATTAAAATTTCTGTATAAAGTCTCTTTGTTTAAATAATTGTTGTGTTTTACCTCCATGAATCATTGTCAACGTGTATGATTTATTTGATTGGAGCAAGTAAAATATTCAGTACTTGATGTGTGGAATATTGCTTATTCAATTTCATCTCAGTCCTTATACATTGCATTCCAGTCCTGTTTTTTATTTGTGTGGTGAAACATATTGATTTTTGAGAAGAAATCTGTCCTGACCTTTAAATCATACATTCACGCATACATTCTTAAATGGAATTTCATGATTTGATCAACAAATCATGATTCATACCTTCACAACAAAAGTTGATTCTTAAAAGTACACAATAGCTTCAACAGTAACAAGGTGACGAACTCCAAAGACTTTGCACGTGATATTTTGAGTGAGCTACTGCAAGAGTAATTAAATTTCACCAGTGCTACTATTTGATATATTTTCCATCCACCAGGCTTACTATGGAGGCGAGGCACGATGTGACCAAGAGGCTGGAATACAAGAGGATTATGATCCGACAGAACTGGTGTGTGGTGGTTGTTCAGATGTGTCAAGGGCGCAGGTATGCACACTTCCTTCTTTGCTTTCTTTGAACTATTGTACAGGGAAACCCCGTTATAACGAGGTTGTCGGGACCGCCAACTTTACCTCGTTCTAACCGGTACCTCGCTGTAAACGTACACATAATGTAACACACAAAATATAACATGTATGGGACTAGGCATTAAAGCTATCTGTTTACTGCTTTTCCTACTTGTTCTGCACCAAAACTATGAACGGAAAGCTGATTATTTTTCATTTATATACTCATCCAGAGTAATAAAGGAAACTAGACCTCAAAATAAAGCAGCATCTTTTCACGCTCGTAACTTGCGTCGAGTACTGTGTACGGGAGGCAGGCTTTGTGTGACATGTACTGTGCAGTTGTGTGTGTATACACATGCACACACAGTTTGCAGATAAGTCAGGGACTTCATGTATTGTGCATGGCTAGGCTGCGTGCATGGCAGGCTGAAGTGCGTTGCCAAAATTTAGAATTTGGTCAGAGGACCATGCGACTTTCATTTCCTCGTTTTAACCGGGTGAATTTCTTATGTTTTTCTTTGTTAATGGATTGAGAAAAATACCTCGTTATACGCGAAATCTCGCAATAACCGAGCTCACTATAAATGGCACTTCTTTCCATTGAACAACACGTAAATGAAAACGGGACTGAGACAATCACCTCGTTGAAAGTGGTACCTCGCTTTATCCGAGCTCGTTATAACGGGGCTTCCCTGTACATGATTTTCTTACACACTTAGTCAGGAGAGGATTTGTAAAAGATACCATGTTACAGACTGGGTTATCATTGTAAAGTAAAACCTGTCTTAGTGGCAACCTGTCTATAGCAGCCACCTGCCTAAAAGTTGCCTCTATGATTCCCATGGAGACAAATTGTGTGTTTAAAAATCTGTCTATAACAGCCACCTGTCTATAAAGGCCATTTTTTTTTGGGGGGGGGATTCCCCTAGGGTATTTACTATAGACATGTTTCACTATACAATATATAGTATATACTTTTTAGTTGGTTTGTAGTGTTCTGTTAGTCAAGTAGTTAGTTAAATTTGCATGACAGCATATGATGCACCACGCCATACCCCGGGGTACCGTCGTACCCCGGGGTGCCACGTTGTGCAACGCCCTCTTGTGTTAAAAAAATGTATTTTTTACAGCTATGATCGCTGACAATTATCAGTGGTCCATGATGTAGAGGCTATTGCAAGCTGCAAACAAAAAGGCATAAACGTTACGAAAGAAGGGGTAAAATGAAGCTAAATTTGTTTTTTCACCCTTATTACATAACTTTTTCATATTTTGTAACCCAGGGTACAGTGCTAAAAAATAAATAAATAATTCAACAAAATGGCGGATTCCTAGTTGGTACCCCAGGGTACCAAATACTGCATCATATCAGCATATTACATGTATGAAACAAATTGTTGCTCACAAATAAGGGAACCATTGATGGTTTCTTTTATTTTCCAAAGTTTTGTGTTTGTTTGATATAATGTAAAGCTTTTACAGGATATATAATGAACCAATATTACATCTTGAAAAGAGTTAAAAATGCTGATTCAAAATTGAATTGAGTGTAACCTCTGTTATGTAAGCTAGATTGTAATTACTCGAATTTTCTCCTGTTAGACCTATATGATCTATTAGTGCCCTGGAAATTTCTTGTGGAAATGCATCCATTCGGGGACCTCGCAACATTTTGCCATATGTAATGTAGACATCTGCTGACTGAACATTTACATATCACATGTCATGCAAAACAGTTTGTCAAAGGTTTGATGTTATTTCTGATGTTTGGCATAACAGTATCATTCTTTTTGACAGATTGATGACAAATCTGTCAAATGAACTGAAACCCCGACATTGCCCTGGAATTAAGTCATGAATTACTCATATTTTCTCATTTTATTGGTTCCATCAGATGTGCTCCAAGCACGGGACGGATTTCCTGGAGTACAAGTGTCGTTACTGCTGCTCTGTCGCCGTCTTCTTCTGTTTCGGGTCGACTCACTTCTGCCAAGCCTGCCACGATGACTTTCAGAGCATTACAACGATACCAAAGGCAGAACTGCCACACTGCCCAGCAGGTAAAAAAACAAGAACACGTTTGATCTAGTTATCTTAAACCCCTCTTGTTGCTATCACTGGCATCAGATTGGGGGGAGTGGGCTAAAATCTGATCATGGCATTGAGAGATTTATATTGATAAATGTGTATGTGTATGTTTATTCCAAAATCCCCAAATTATTTGCCTCATCCCCCCCCCCCCCCACTGATTTGGCTCAGTACATCACTGGTTGCTGTTGATCCAAACCTTGATAGACATTTTATATCTTGAGTTATTTTGAATGTACACATTCAAACTATGGCTACTATTCTTGATAATGTATTGCTGTGCTGAAATGCCTGTCTGTCTCAAAAATTTTTAAGAAGTCAATACTAGTACTTAAAGACATTGTTTAATATTTTAGTGGTTCAGTTTTTTAAAAAAATTGTCAAACATTGTTTTGTGCGCAACATTGAGATTCCCTGTGGACCTCTTCAGGGACCATGAAGTGAACCATAAAGTTCAGGATTTATACCATCCTATAGCATCTCTGTTATGTTCATGTATTGATTATAAAAATCTTCCTCCATTGGTATTGTTTAGCAACTTATTGTTCACATGAAATGACTCCTGTCGTTTCAATCTCCCATTCTGCAGGTGCAAGAGCCAAGCAACTGGAGGGCGATGAGTGTCCATTACACGTTCAGCATCCTCCAACAGGTGAAGAATTTGCTCTGGGATGCGGGGTTTGCAGAAATGCGCACACATTTTGATGATACGTTACTGTACGGATGTCAAACGATATGTGCCATAGATGTTTAAATTGACTGGAGGGGAGCAGCAGAGAAAAGCATATCTCGTGATGTGATCTCATAACTTACTTGCCATGTTAAAGTGTGATAGAAATGACAACAGCACTAAATGATACAAAGTGGAATTGAGTCTGTGGTGGTATTCAGAATATGCCGAAAATGCGCAAAAACTAACTAGTGCACAAAATGATCATGGAGCTTATGTAGCATGGCTGTTGGATGAACAAACCATAGAAATGTCAACGTATTGGATCCTAGACAACTATGACAAAATCCATACTCATGTGGGGTTTAACGAACTTCACCATAGACATCGACGTAAACAAGAGGACACATTCCAGGAGAAAACTGAAGCATGTGACTACGATTGTGTGTGCTTAGACATAATATGACAGTTGGATTAACCCCCTCACTCCCACTGGCTAAAGATGGTGTGTCATGTTGGTAGGTGTTTCAGAGTCATTGGTGTCAGAGGGATTAAAGGCTCACTAGAATTTGGGTAGATTTCATTCAGTGTGCACCATGGAGAGAAACTGGTGTGAGAGACTTCAGGAGCTACGTTTATTTCTGAGTTTGGAATTTGCGATATGAATGTTTTGTCTATTACATACCACCTTGTGGGCAAGCCTGGCAAGGCTGACCCAAATACATGACTTTGGGCATTTGCATACTGGAGGGAAAGCCCGGGGGGGGGGGGGGGGGTACTCGGCCTACTAAGGTAAACGGGTATGTGCCGCTCTAATAGGTGTACTTTTCGACCAAAATCCTTAAACAGTGGGTTCCGGTTTTTGGAAAAAATCCTTAAACAGTGGGTCATGTATTTAGTAAATTTACGTATTACACTAGATTATTTCGCCTTATTCATCGACTAAATGACTAAAAAAAATGTCATTTTATGAATAACCACTTTCTAATAAAAAGCACTTAAATAATAGGTACCAATTTTCGCCAAAAATGACCCTTAAAAAAGGTCGGTTTTCCGACTCCATAGCGGCACAGCCCCCCGTCGATGCCAAATCTGCAAGTACCCGCCCCCCCCCCACCCCCCCCCACCGGAGAAAGTCTGTGTTATTCTCGTCACAATCCACCAGTCGCCTGTATTGGCAATGGCGTTAAAGATGAGCTTGGAGAGCTTAGGAATACAAACATATTATATTTAGCCAAATTGATATTTGAATACCATATCGCATATGACTAAGTTTAACAAGTGGCAAACAACCATACCAAGAATGTGATACTACTGTTTTTGCAATATTCACATAGAACTGTGCACATTCGTAACTTATTGAATGGTCAGTTTCTGAAGTTTGGTACTCGGTACAATGCCAATACAAATGCAATATGTTTCGAGCAGAATACTGGCTATGTTGTAGTTGTGAGTTACGTAAGGTTATCTGGTCAGCGAGTGTCATAGGCATTTAAGTCCCATAGATTATGCTGAGAAAATGCTGTAACCCATGAAAATCATTCTAAACCTTGTTAGAAGTTTTATCACTTTGACATAACGCACTTTACATTTAAGTTTGTTAAATTTGGCTTAAAACATTTTAACTGAAGTGTTCATATCTTGTGAAGATTGAAACCAACTATGCATGTCCTCCCAGCGCTTATTCCCACTGCCGTGCGCATTTTTTATGTAGGCTCTATGATAAATAATATTTGTTCATGTCGGTGGAACTGAACATTTTTGGCAGATCTCGCGGCGAAAAAAAAATATCATTTCATAAATTGTTGATTAATGACTTTTTTTGAAACCAATAAAAAAGCCCATTGTTTTTCAATGTGAACATTTTCTTTTTTCAAATCAGCATAGCTAAGTATGTCTATAAAGCAACACTTTTACATATTGCTTTTGTTTTACATCTAAATACACCCTTGCTTATTCGACAGGCAACGACTTCTTTGCCAGAAATATCTGAATGCCGACAGCTTCCGGGAATATTGTTGGTCCTGTTTTTCTAACAAAGATATTTGGAACAACGATAATATAGAGTAAGTGTCACTAAACCTTATCTGTCTTTACATCATCCGCTGTGGAGAGTATTTTGAATTTCAAGCCAGTATAACTGATGGCGTAGATATACCCAGAAAAATTCTTCCCAAAAAAAAAGATATTTCTGTTGCCCCTTTTTTTGTAAGTTATAAAAACTACCTTGTCTTCATTCAAGTTGATGTTGTATTAAATACAACTTGGCCAGATTAATTAAAATTTGTAACCATTACTCTATGTGGCTCATTTGACATTTGTAATTTACAGGCACCACCAGACTTCACATTGCATGTCTTGAATGTTTTGTTAAGTTCCAAATATACTTATAATGACATCAAATTTCTCTCTATACCTATGCTTCTGCACCAATATCCGCATCCAATCTGATCGCTGTATGACAAAAGCAATGATACACAGAATTTGGGTCTCAAGCAACTGATGCCTTGATGATCGCATCAAAATACACAATTTAATTGAAGTCAAAATATAGCTATGATATAACAATGAAATGTTGTAAGTTCAGTTTGAAAGTTCCTCAGTCTTACTGAATTAAACGTTCAGTTAAATAATATCTAGTCAACTGGACAAGCTTAAAAAGTTTCCATCTATTTATTGTTTCTGTTACATTCTGTAACATTAAATGTAAGTGTCAAATACAGTAAGACACCAAATGTAAAAAAATTATAAGAAAACAAAGTATCAAACCTTTTGTATAATTGTAACGAAAAATAAATGTTGAATTTAAGTACTGAGCGTGAAACGTAAAAATCAAAAATATTCCAATGACCAGATTCTACAAAAAATCTGCAATGAAACAAGAAATGCTTTGCTCCATGCTACTAGTAATCAGAAATTTAAAAAAGAATTGTATATCAAAAAATATACTAGTATTATTTAGAATT
>JZLH01S0613765.1:59830-84748 GCA_001188425.1 Eucidaris tribuloides
GGACATAAAGCTTTCAAATAAAAAAAAATCCCAAAAACTAAACTTGGACTTTAAAATACAGAAAGCATAATATGAATAATCTATTACATAAAATAGGTTTTGGAATACAACAAATAATGATAAATACTTTTTAACATCTTGTTTGCTTGCTGGCAGGATATAGAATGTATTCACCGATAGCCGTTTCCCACATTATTTCTTCAACCTGCACAGTCTGTAACCTTGACTTTTTTCACAGGAAACATTGTTCCTCAGCTCAGACATCCAAGGAAGGACATTCAATGCCATCATTAAGACTGTCAAGTCCTTATGGTGGAAACTGCGAATGATTTGGAATAAAATTCATCATAGCTGAGGTCTGTAAAATTACCGTATCTCGGAAACCTTGTGGTTGTAATGATCATTACAACCACAGACGTACACAGCTTTCAAATCCAAAGGGCCTTGCTGATGTCAATCTTTGTGGTCACTTTTAATCATAATGGTGGCATCCTAAAATTGACACAGTATCAAATGATAGTCCATTCTTATATAGCGCATAATACCGATGAGATCAGTCTCTTTGCACCTGTATATTATTACCCTGTTCACTGGGATATAGTTCTAATCTGCACAGAGATGTGCACCATTTCCACTCCCTGGGGAGTATTCCTAGCCGAGCTGCCAAGGAGGTGCATCAAGCCAGACAAACCTAGTCATTCTCCCCCTACCAGGTACCCATTTATACTCCTGGATGGAGAGAGGTAATGCAGATAAAGTGTCTTATCCAAGGACACTAATGCCCACCACAGCAGGGCTCGAACCGGGAATCTCGTGATCGGGAAGCCACGGCCTTACCCTCTCAGGTATGACGCCTCCGCCAATATGAGCAAGCCCATGTTTGAAGTCATAAGACTAAATCATTATTTCTTGATCTTCACAAGTTGTAATTTATAAACAAAGTAAGAAAATCAATAAATAAGTGATTAAAGTTGTTTTATCTATTTACACAACTTTCTTGTCAGCCCATTTTTTATTTCTAATGTTGTATTCTGATGTCCGAGCTATCAACAGAATACTTGGTGAAAGATTGACAAAAAAGTTGTCTGATCAAACAGAACTATAATTGAGCTTTAACTTTATATTGTAGAAGTTTATTTAAGTTTAAACAATAATCAACACCATGATTACCAGTTTTTAGTTTTTCTCCTTGTTCCAAATACGAATCAACTACTGATACTCACACACTGGTAGAACTCCCTGTATCTCCCCCTGGTCATGGCAGGGTTGTCCCTCCTGTACACCTTGGCTATGTGGTATCGCTTGATCTTGGCAATCTTGTTCATGGCAACATAGCGAGCAAATGGAACCTAGGAAATCCGCTAGTCAAGGAATTTCACCTGTATGTGAACACAATATCTCATCCTTTCAGGCAGCTTAGTGTGCACAACCTGCGACCAATGTGTAAGCCTCAAACTAACAGTTAATTTTAAACATAGGGTATCCCTTTTACGGACTTCCAGAAACACACAAAACACCACTTTATCACATGTTATGCCACTTGTGAAGGTACACTACAATAGTAACTGTTGCACTTATAAAGGTAATGCAATTATTCAATTCAAAATCTAGTGGCAAGTACAAGGTTCTCTGAACCTTGACCTTTGCCCATTTAACTAAAAAATCTTTGAGTTCATCACTAAATCATAGGTCAAATTTACTGACCCCATCAGTGGGTCTTGTGTGTTAGTGGTATTATTAATCAATAACTGAATAGATCGAAAACAATTCAAACTACTAGTATCAAGGCTTTGGTTACTTTTTAGTGGAGGCATAAAATATGTCATAAGTAACTTTGTTGAATACTTCAAGGTCACAAACAAGTACAATTTCCAAAGCAGTAAGTACTATTTTATGCAAGCTGTCAATCATTACTGAAAAGTTTGCTCCAAGTTTGAAATACCTCAATTATCTGCTAAAGTAAATAATAATAGTAAACATTGGTGGTTCCACTCTACAATTTGACCCGATTATACATTACACCTGCTCGTAAGAGGTACTTACTTCCAACTCCTACCCCCCCCCCCTAAAAAAAAAAACTTAACTTAATTAAAAAACAACCTTGGTCGTATTTCCAATGCAAGAATCTACATGTTAGGGCCGTCGTCAAAAAGAAATTTCTCTTTCGACATGTCACCTCAAATATTTAGCCGACAGACACAGCTGTCGACAAAACAATGGTCAGATAAATTGGGACATTGAATTCATGAGACAGTTTTACACCACCGTACCTATACACCTGTATTGTGGCTACATACAGCAGGGGATAATTAGCCTGCCAGGGGGCCCTAATGATGACTGACATCGCTATAGCTTGTGGAATTTTGAACTTTGGACTTTCAATTGCCTAGCTCACTGCATGGCTTGACCACATCATCAATTTCCGGGGAACCAAGATTCGTATGGTGTAGATTACACTCAGAACAATGGGTCTCAGTTTCTATAACTTTCTGCAAGCGTGAGAAAGAAAAAAATGCTTGCTTTGAGAAGTGACTGCCTGCTGAGATGACATTGTTAGGTCCTGATTTATTACTTTGATACCTTGTGTGTTGTTGTTGGTAAGATAAAATCTGTCGACATATCGTCTTTCAGTCAAAATACTGTTATCTCGACAAGCTTTTCGACAGAAGGCCTGTCGACGACGCCACTACTACACGTACAGGTAGTTTAATCTGCCAAAAACCTTGTATCTAAATGATAGAAGTCTGAGAAGTATGTGATGAGATATGAATAAAGGACTGATAGATGTGCTACCTTTTTAAAATTAATTTCTTACCCCACCCCAAAACAGTCACATGATATAATCATAATGGCTATTAATGTTGTTGGCACAATTTCTTGTAAGTTTCTGATTTCTCATTACCATTACACTAACCCTAACCCCAACTCTAACCCCAACCCTATCCCAACTACGAACTCAAACGCTATTCTGAACTGGAAACCCAATACCAACCCTAATGAAGAGTTTGTTAGCAAAACGAGCTAAATCCATTTTCCACCAAAACTGACTTATCAACAAAAACAGATTTACCACCTACTCACCTGAAGATAGTACAAGAATTGAAGACACATTTCATGAGCAAGCACAAGATATATTGGGTTCTACCTTCATTTTTCCATAGACACATGTACAAACTCGGTCAAAGAAATGTATTTTCTCGAAAGTTGCTAAAATGGATTTATCCCGTTTTATCATCAAACTCTTCAAATACTGCTCCTCAGCTCAGACATCCAAGGAAGGACATTCAATGCCATCATTAGGACTTCAAAGTCCTTATGGTGGAAACTGCGAATGATCTGGAATAAAATTCATCATAGCTGAGGTCAACAAACTTCCCATATTTCAGAAACCTTGTGGTTGTAATCACGGCTCGACACTAGCACCTACCCGCTTGCCCGGGACAAGTAAAATTTTTATCATAGAGGAACCCGATATCAACCCTAACATTAACTCTTTGTCTTCTGAGATATTCTCACTGGAGTAACTGTCGCTGGGAGCAAATGTCAGCTCACCATTGCTCTAATTCAGTACTAAGCACCTTTATCTTCAAGAGAATCAAAATGAAAGGATACTGTCAAATCGTATCGGAGAGACAGAAGCTCTCCCCCTTGGTCCTTCAAGTCGTAGATGAGCTTGGAATCCTCGCCGTACTTCCCCGTTAACGTCTCCTTGAGCTCGAAGACCGGCGTGTCGATCGTCTCTGCTCCGTGGCGCTTGAAACAGTCAATGATGACCTTAAAGACCCCTTCCCTAATGGCCATCTGTTTGGGAGTGTAATCCCTGGTTCCCTGCAGAAAGATACAAGACAATTAGTCATAACTTGTCTTGCCCTATTACATTAACATTTGACATCCTTTGATTTTTTTCAACCTATGTGACATTTGACCCAATTTAATATTGAGGTCACTGTAGTTTCATAAGCATTACAGATAGCTGTCAGACAGACCGCGGTTCTGCAGAACATCAACATTTCGAGATATGAGGTTTTATTTCCTCGCCAACAATATAACTGCAAGCTGATTATTTCTGTTTGTGCCATGATTATTAGTGAAATGGTAGTGAAGGGGCATGAGGCCTGCACCTAATGAACCTTTTAAGTAAAATAAAGCAGTTAATACCAGGATACTGGAATGTGAATTAATTCTAAATCACATTGTTTTGCGTGTGAACTTGATTGCTTACTACAATATTCTAGCTTTCAAGTACTTTTCTAGAATGTATGGTGCAAGAATAAGCAATTAATGTAAATTCCTCTCCTAACATTTGATGGTGTTAAAGGCCAACACTCGAGTTAGAATGAGGAAGCACCCTCTACCTTTGGAGTCTTGAGAACATATTTCTGTGTTGGGCCATCTCCTAGCTGTGCCTTCAATGCCAGAAGCTTGTCAACCTCTTCTTTTATCTGAAATGAGCAGAGATATGTATAAAACATCATCAAAAATTCTCAATACCAGCTACAGTAATGTTCACGATGCAATGAAAATGACTTTTTAATCAAACAGCTTATCAGTACACAGCTAAACTTAAAAGGATTTTCCCTTGTGAATTGATCATGAAAAATTATTTTATTGGCCCCTTTCCTGCCACGGCATTTCTATTGTACATCAGTCTGTCCATGTACATGTACATTGGCAAATTGGGCAAACCTTGGGCAAGGCTCGGGCGAAGGCTCCCTGGCTGAGGCAAGTCTCTACTGGGTTGTCATAGTACCCATATGTGTGAATTATACATTAAAATAGTCTATTGACATGTACATTCTTTGTACTTCTGAGGTGATGTTAAGTTAACCATTTCAAACTGTATATGAAATTTGGGTATATTTCTACCATTACATTTAGTCAAGAGTAAGATGTCATTGTGATGCGTGCAACTCCGAACTGTCAGAAATTGACCTGAAGATCTGCTAAATGTTTTGTAATTCATGTATGCGAGTGTGTATGCTACATGAAAAAATTGGATCATACAGACAGGGTGCTACATAACTTTTTTGGGCCACTTGCCCAATCAGGCAAGTGAATTTTCAAACAGCTCGAAAATGCTTGCCCGAATGAAATTTTTGCTTGCCCGAAAAAATAATAAAAATATTATTTATTTGTGTGATGAATATGTATCTAGATATACATAAAAGTATATAAAAAGTATAAAAATTCACAAATTTTCACATCAATGATTTTTGTCATATTTATGAAAATCAATGATCAAGTTTTTAATTGTACAGATATGAACGATTATAACAATGTGTTCCAGCAAGCGGTAGTGGCGATTTCATATTGTGGGATTGGGGGGGGGGGGGTACAGCACAGCATTAATACACATTTTTGTGAACATCTAGTGATTTACCGTAGGTGTTCATAAAAATGTTTGTTGACGAGATTATGATTTTCAACACGTAAACTTAAACGTGGTTATGATTTCATATTAAATTTGTTCAAGTGTTAATGAAGTGTTCTAGAAATAACCACAAACTTTTGGCATCAGAATAGATAAACATAATTTCAGCTTTATATGTTTCCAGATAAAAATTTTCAAGTGTTTATAAAGTGTTACAGAAAAGTGTTTAGTATATTTTCAGTGTCTATAAAATTTATAAAAAATGCTAACAAATTTTGGGAAAAATTAAAGGGAAGGTTCACCCTGGCATTAAGTTGGTTTTCATAAAAGCAGAACAATGAGAGAAACATATTAATTGAAAAGTTTGGCGAAAATCCAAGCAAGGAATAACAAGAGTTATGAAGTTTCAAAGTTTTAAATTTGTGACGTCACATGCGCAGCAGCTCCCATATGTCATGTGATATAAATTCCATAAAGTGCCGTTTTCTCAGAAATTATGAAATGATTTTACCTGTGCATTCAATATATTATCAGAAACATTATTTCATACATGCAACTATGAACTAGAAAACGTCAATGACGTAGCGCTCATCGGCATCTCGCAACATCATAATATCGAAATTTCATGTGAGTACAATTTATACTGGTGAAAAGAATTAAATTTGATGTCCGGAAAGGAACATGAATGTTCGATGTGAGAAAAATATTAATTTCATGCCTGAAGGGACATGAAAAGAAAAAATAATAATATAAAAAAAAAAATAATAATACATGAATTATATATGATTGCATCCCGGATCCCTTCCGGGGCTGCCATACTGATTTTTGTCGTTCGGAAAAAGCAACATTTGAAGTGGAACAAATTAATAGGTACTTGATATGAATAAGAAACTTGAAATAAATTTCTGTTATTTTTTGGAATAAAATTTGCATAAATTTACCATAATTAATTTAATGGAGAACAGTTAAAATTTGGGTAGAAGTTTAGTGTACCAAGCTTAGCTCTACCAGATAAGCAAACTAAATCAAAATTTGGTTTGAGAAATGAATGAGAGAAGATTTTTTTTAATTTTTAATTTTGTGATTTGATAATTGCATACAATGCATAATTGATTAATTGTTTAAATTTGCATAATTGATTATTTCACAATTTTGTGTAGAAGCTTGGAGCCCACTAGCCTATCAGATCAAAACAACAGAATGAAATCAGGTCAAGAATCTGAGAGAAGAATCAATTTTTGTTACTTTTGATTAATTTTGACTATTACATAATTAATTCAAATAGATGTATATTTCAAAATTCTGTGTTAGAAGTTTTAATGATGAACGAACTCAGCCTACACAAAATAAGTAAATCACAATGTAAATTGGTTTGAGACAGAAGTGAGATAAAATGAGACAAGATTTTTTTAGTAGATTATCGAAAAGATTTGCTATAAATTTGCGATATTGATTAATATTCAAATTTTGTGCAGGAAGTCTTGAAGCCACCACCTAGCCCCTATCAGAATCAAAACAAACGAATGAAAATCGGGTCTAGAAATTTGTAGGAAAGAAGCAAATTTTGTTATTTTTGGGGATAAAATTTGCATATTACCATTGAATTAATAATGGAGTATAATTTCAAAATTCTGTGTAGAAGTTAATGTGCATAAACTCACCCTTACCAAATAAAGCACACTCAATCAAAATCGTGTTGAGAAATGAAGGAGAAGAAGCATTTTTTTGTGATTTCGAATAAATTTGCATAAATTAAAAAATATAATGAATTTTACGATTCTGTGTAGAAGTTTTAAATCCCCCACGTAGCCCTATCATATGAAACAATCAGAATCAAAATCGGTTGACAAATGACGAAGAAGAAGCATTTTCAAAACTGTGGACGGATGGACGGAAGGACGGACGGACGGACGGACGCCGGACGCCACGCCATGGCATAAGCTCATCGGGCCCTTCGAGCCGGATGAGCTAAAAACCGCATTCAATTATCATAAACTATTAAAAAAATTGAAATTTATGAAATTTATATTATGTGACATATGGGGAGCTGCTCGCATGTGACGTCACAAATTTAAACCTTTGAAACTTCAGAACTCTGTTATTCTTTGGTGGATTTTCGCCAAACTTCCATTAATATGTTTCTCTCATTGTTCTGCTGTCGTTAAAACCAAGTTGATTTCAGGGTGAACCTTGCCTTTAAGCTTAAAAAAATCAAGGGGGATAACCCCCCTCCAAATCACCGCCTATACAACCAAGAGTTAATTTGTTGACATTAAAAACTTCATGGTAGTCTTAAATATATTATCCTCTTAGGAATGCATACTTGATTCCCAAACCCGGTACTAAAAAAAAAATGTTGGAAAATGTAGATCAGCGTAAACTAAAGTTTTAGTGTCTATTCTCGATTTCCCTTTCACCCAAACTTTCTTAGAATATTACACTTATCTTATTCAAAATCTTTGAAATGATTACCTAATCAGAAATTATTAAGGTGCATTCACATTACAAATCTTCGCGAAGTTTATCTTCTCGAACACTTCGCGAAGTTTGGCTTGATCGTTCACACTGGGACAAACCTTCGAGAAGATTTACTTCCCGCGAAACTTCTCGAAGATTTGGAACGCACTGCGCATGTGGAAACAATCAAAATGTATGGAGATTTTGCTACAGATTGATCAGGAATTTTGTTTCTGCGATGCTCCAATGTCCTTTACATTTCATATTTATTTTAATGAAAGTATACAAAGCTCACACAAAAATTGAATGAGTTTGGACGTATGTTGCTGCGTACAAAACGCACGTAAATATCCGAGCTACATGGTACATGTATACTCGAGTCATAACGTTCCGGTATTCAACTCCATGTTTGTGTACAGTGCGCATTTATGTCCCCACACTGGAAATGCGCTGAGGCTCACGGGATGTAACTTCCCGAAGTTTGTGTTCACACTCAAAATGTCGCGGGAAGTTTCTTGATGTTCGGGAAATTTCCTACAAAGTTGTGGGAAGTTTCGTGAGAAGTTTCGCAGGAAGTTTGTGTTCACATTACCAAACTTCGCGAAGTTAATCTTCGGAAAGTGAAACTTCGCGAAGTTTGCTGTAAGTGTGAATGCACCTTTAGACAAAGTATACTCCTTGGGTAATATTTAGTAACAAAGTTCTTCATAAAACCACTAGCCTAGCTAGGCCAGGGAACTGGACACCACGCTTGCCATCTTCCAACCCCAGACTTCAGGGGATGATTCAGTGACTGAATGGGTCATGTAACTATGTTTCCAGCTGCTAAATTTGCCACTATTTGACCAAGTATCCCTCTTAAAATCCACTTATAATATCAAAAATATTATTTCTGAATCTCCTATGACACTTTCATGGTCAGATTTATCATTTTCAAGTGCAGAAAATTACCGCCAATATCGTAAGTTAAGACTTGAAAATACGAACTCACATACACCATTTAACGCATGTGGGACTAAGCAATCTTTAGTCGGCTAAACAGCCAGTTTTTGGAGGTGGCTGTGATATATTTTCTGGTGATTTTAAACAATCTGCTTACCTTTCCTGATACTCTTAGTCATTTTTTTTACTGAATACTTTCTGTCATTTCTTCAATCCTTGCCAAAATTTTCCACGATGTTTATTTTTTTCTTGGACAAGTTATCAGGCCACGCAGATGTCTCTGTTGGTAGAACCTCCTTCTAAATCAAAGCACTCTGCATGCTGCTGCACGCGTGCACCCGTTCATTTTGCGGGTTTGCAGAACGCATTTTGAGCAAATAATTGCTGATGTTTTGGCCCGTGTTTTGGCCAGCGTTTCCTCCGTAAAAACAGCCATTTATTTCATTTTTGTTTCAGTACAGTTTTGGTATTTACTTAGGTTTGCTTTGCAAATTATTACTTGCCCGATTCGGGCAAGTATCCCAGGGGGGCCAGTGTCATTACAACGTGTACACCATGCGCGTGTGAAAAAACGGGTAAAAAGGGTTGTTTTTCACGGTCGGACGATGTACGCGCGTACATTGAAAAGGGTATCAAAATCGGCAAAATCAGGAAAAAAGCGTATAGTTTTAACAGAAGGTTTACTTGAAAAGGGTATCTTTTGAGATCGCCGATAATTACATTACTTGTTAAGGTATTCTGAGATCGACTTTCAATTACTTGTTTAGGGTCCATTTTGAAAGTCCATACACGCACATGGTGTACACCCTTGTAATGACACTGGCCCCCCCCCCCCCCCCCCCCCCCGCCCCCCCCCCCCCCCCGCGGGCAAGTATCTTTTGTTGACACTCCAAAATGCTTGCGCCGGACTGTGATGTTTACTTGCCCCGGGCCATCGGGCAAGTGGTTATGTCGCACCCTGCATACAGAAGTGTATCTGGTAGATTTACAAAATATTTCATCGATTCTATACCCTTCCACCCTATTTCCATATCAAAATCAAATCATTTCTAAGAAATGCAACCAAAAACAAATTTTGTCTTTACAAGTTAACATCCTTCAAGCACTTCTCAGGATTATGTTTTTTCTGCCTAAATTGACTTTGTGTAACAAAGGATAGAATAAAACATTCTCTTTGCACAATGACCCAAAGACCTCAATCCACAGCTAACAAATAACCAGGGTTCTGGAAAACAGGGATTGATAATTGCTATGTTTTTGTTCCTGTCCTAGGCAAACAAGCCTGACTGGACCAGGTCCGTACCTCGGGAAAGTTAATGTTTTCCAACAAAATGTTTACCCGACACACTACCACCACTGGGTCTCATGTGCAAGGATATGAAAGTAAACTATATGACTCAGCCCTGCCCACCCTGCACTCAAAGTTATCATGTTTTTGTTCACTCTGAATCAACATATATTTGGAGAACTTTCCCTTATATCTACACAAGCAATCTTAGTAAAATATGTACAAAAGTTGGAAAATAAACTGAAGTAAGAAGATGATGCATATAAGGGCAGGAAATAATTGAAAAGGGCAAGTGCCATGTTCACAAAAAAGGGCAGGCATTCATGAGCCATTAAGGGCAACAAGGCCAAACACAAAAGGGCAACATATACTAAACTTTTGACTTAAGCAAAGTAAAGTTGTAGGAGACATTATCTGCAGTATTTTTTTCTCTCACAAACAGTGATGTAGGATTTATTTTTCATGCCACAGTTGAGAAAGATTAAATAGATTTAATGGGCACAACAATTAGAAAGGGCATGGAGGCCAATGGATAACAGGGCACTTTCATTGTATTCCATGTATGAGGGAACAAAAAGGGCACTGAAGGCCACGGCCTAAGATGGACTTCAGTTAATTCCTGCGCTAGCATAATATGAATGATACATTAGTACAATAAAAACACAAACAATGTCATGTACATAAAGTACAATCCTTACAAAAATTTGTCTTCATTCATATCGCATTCCTTATTGGCATAACACACAATCCATTAATTTAATTCATTTTCACAACTCATTTCCTCAACTACAGTAAGCATTTGTTCATTACAAAATATTCACAGAATGGCAGCAACAAAATCATCTTATCAAACCTTACCTGTTCATCAGAGTCGGACGAATCCATCAACAAACCATTCGATGCAGAAAAATGACGGACCATGAACGGAAGCACGCGTTGTCGCAGGTGACAGAGTTTAGTCCAGGTGAGTGCCATGGCAGGAATAATATTCCGTTACAGAATAAATATAAGATTCAAATGTCCAGTAGATGGAGAGTAAACAGTTTCAAGTTTAAGGTAGCGATATCATTCCACGTCGGCCAGTTGTAGGAAGTGAGACATGGATCGTATCATCGGGCACAGGATGTGAAGGTCCAGCACAGCATGTAGGGATGAGACAAACAAGGACAAATGAGAGTAATTCTTTGAGTGTTCAAATGAAAAAGATTTTTTGGGGAAAATGTTTTATTTTGTACATCTGACATGGAGCTGTTTTGGTGTCTGTTGGGCACTTTGCTGCTGATCTTGGATACTTAAAATTTGGATTTTTATTGTACAAATTATAATGCAAAGAAATGAATATAAAATTGACACAAAGTTTTTGTACAATTTTCTACTTTAGACACCCTCTTTCAATCTCCTGCCTAAACACTAAATACAAATCTATAGACAAAGAGATTGATAGGTTGATAGATGGATAGATAGATAGATAGATAGATAGATAGATACATACATACATACATACATACATGTATGAAATAGATGAGATGGATCTAAAACAGATAGACCAATTTCTAACATACATTTAATTCAAATCAATGATCATAAAAGAAAGCATTGATCTAAATTATCTCATTTAAATTCACCGGCCATGCTACAACAAATATGACAAAATATGTTTACGGCAGGTAAACCGTTGAACCCTTGCAGTACTACTCTTAGAATTTCACATGCAGAGTCTATAAAACATTGCTGCACTGGTACTGAGAGGGTTAAATTCATTGATGACAGGAGTCAACTCACCCTCTGTTTGTAGGCAAAAGGTTTAGCGGCTTTCAGCTGTTTGATTTCAGAACCAATGACCACCATGCCACGGTACATTTCATACTGCTTGTGAAATTTGGCGGTTTCCACGGCCATGATATCGGCCTAGAACTCGCAACACAACGCTCAACAGCAGACTCGATTGCACTTTTGAACAAGAATATTTCAGCCCAAACTGGTATGAGGCATCAACTAGCTGCAATGCCATGGAGTAGAGTGAAGTTCAGATTAGCTGAACCAGGTCCTACGAGGCTAGAACTATTTGTTTCTGGTCCGCTTTGACCCTGGACCTTGACAGAATATAAGAACTCCAAGCACGACAGAAGAGAACTTTGTTAATCTGATACAGATAATGGCCAAACTTGTTTTATCGGGTGCCAGGCACTGTATGGATGCCACAGATTGCGATTACTGTCCACGCTGATCGAATCTACTTGCCTGGAGAGGGGAGCCCTGGACAAACGCGTAAGATACACTTCCCATTCCAATCAAAAACAACTCCGAAACTTTCCGGTCCCACTCAACTTTTCCCAAGTGTATGGGGACTTTATGCCAGGCCATGCTCACCTCATACAAGTGTGTACAGTGTACACACTATTGGTCTAAAGTTCTGATGCAATGTTATGAAATGGGGTATGCACCAGTAGTGGCAATGTTTACATCATAATTTGTGATTTCATAGCTGTGTATGTATACATGTATGGGAATGTCAATTGTCAATTAATAATAAATCACTGGCCAAAGTTCACTAGGGGTGCAACCAATATCTGACGACTGCAGCATGTCTCAACTAACTTGTTTGGGAGAGAGGGAGAGGGAGAGGACAAGGAGGGGAGGGGAGAAGAGGGCAAAGGAAGGGAGCAGCATCTGAGAAGGGAGAAGGGAGGGAACTTAGGGAAGGGTAGGGCACAAAGAAGGGCAAAAAGATGCTGTGTACAGTATGATGTGGAAATTGGGGGCATGTTTCTACACAAGTACGATACCTCACATTTGGGTTTACATGGAGATCAGAGGCCTAAGCCTTACCTTGGTTGGTTCACTTAGAGTGTCAAAATATTTTATTCACTATTTCTGAAGTCATACACAGTCAAAAAAAAAAATGTTGATGTATGTGAGGTAATTGGTGAAGGAAATATCTGTTTAATTTCAATGAAGCCCTGATTGTATCAGATAAATTCAAACAACAAATAATGGATTAATGTCTGCTACAATATTTGCTTTAAAAATATTTTATTCAAATGACTCTGAATTACTACTTTGCACAAATTGCATTTACACACCTGAACACCAGATTAATTTCTTATATTGTGTTACTGTGTAGTTGATTTCCAGATTATTTTGTTTTTCAGAACAAAATAAAATTTCTGTTCAAACTACAAAAAGCTGCATCCAAAGGGTTAATAAGGCATTAAGGGTACATGAGTTATACCTCATCTGAAAGAGCAGACTCAGCTCTTCCAAATGAGGTACAACTCATATAACCTTAACGCCTTATTAACCCTTTAGATGCTATAATGTAAAATATAGCCGAAATTCTCGCCCCCCGCCCCCTCCCCGAGATTTTTCATTAATTTATAAAAAAAAAATAAAGACATTCAGAGTCTATTATTGCAGGGTTACGACTTTGGGTTATAAAGCTTCAAATAAACAAAAAATTCCCAAAACTGAACTTGGGCTTTAAGTCCTGGGCACAAGCTAGTTAATCTGAAAATCTAATTAAGAATGCAATTAAGCCCAAACCTGGTAATGACCACCATTGGGTTAGAGATTCTACATTTGCGAAAAATATGGAAGCCCCAATCATGAAAACTACAATGGTACATGTACATGTGTTTCCATTAGTAGCCCAAATATAGTTTCGGTAAATGGTAAAAAATGAAATTCTTTGCTATTATGTTTCTAGACAGACCTATGCCCTGAAAATTGCTCACTCCGAATCTATTCCATTTTTTTAGAAATTAATCAAAATGTAAAATGTCAGGGGATCCCCCCCCCCCCATTTTCCATCCAGGTAATTTACAGTACTACAAACCTTACTCCAACAATTTAAACATTACAATTTCTCCATCCAACCAATTTTTAGTAGGTGTGATGTCTTTTGATATCTGGAGTGATAAAGGAATACTTTGTGAAAAATTGATGATTAAGCTGTCTGATAGACCAAAACCTATACTTGTCTTGAGCTTTAATATCTCATTCTCATCTCATATTGGATTCTTCTCTTGCTTTCAGTAATGACAGACAGAGTCTATCAATACCAGTGAATTTGTTAACTTAAGTCTTCACTTCGCCAGGTACTATCATCCAGATTTTCAAAAACTGAGGAGGCATCCATTATTGAATTGATAGTAGATAATTTTTCAAAATGGCAGCAGAGTGTGTACAAAATCAATAAGGCAAGTTTCAGCACGTCTTTGCTGTCCATGGCCCTTGCACTAATATAATGGCTCAACACAATTTTTAACAAAAAAATACGCAAGCACGCAATACATCTGATGTACCACCCGGGGTATCACAATATGTCCAGTCATTAGCTAAGGCTGGGGTCACACGAATTACGACCTCGCATTTACTAAACAATAGATTTTGATGTCGTAATTTGTAGGACCCGTATTTATGAATTGGGTCGTTGTCACATTAAAAAACAATGAACGAAGAGAATCCCCATCGAGTCGGATGAAAATTTATTGTAGTTTTAGATCTATGCGAAGTCGTAATTCATGTGACCCCCATGTCGCTGTTGTAAACATGTATACAAAATTGTAGGTTCCTAACTTCCTCCCATCCAGAAATTCACCATTTTGACACACAAATTCATTGTGAAATCCTGTGACCTATAGTATTGTGAACCAACTGTGACCGTTGCTCAGATACATAAAAATTAGATTCTACATCAAATTACAACCTCGTATTTAATAAAATACACTTTGATGTCCTATTCGTGTAACTCGTACTTATGAATCAGGTCGTCATCACATTAAAAAAAAAAATTGGATGACGAGAATTTCCATTGTACAGGTATGCTATTTTGACAAATTGGCTGTGACCTATCTAATGAACTTTGACCATTGCTCAGATACGTAAAATGATTGACATCCTTGACTTTGTCATGTTCATCTACGCAGGATACGCATGTACGACACGACAATAATAGTGAATGTGACCGGAATGGTCTATCAATTGTAAGACGCACCCCTTGACCCCTGGGAATGGTGCGTCACTTGTCAAACGTAAGTTGGATTTTCATATACCATGACGCACCTGTGTGTCTCGACTATGACGGACCATTTTCTTACAATGACTGTGCCTAGGCCTATTTAAACGTATACAACCTGACGCACCCCATTCACCATGCTGTGACGGACCAAATGCTTCCATGACGGTACCCTGCGTCATTATTTGTTGGTAAATGACCTACCCATGACATACCATTCCCGGGGGTCGTCTTACAATTGATAGGTGTATAATGCAACAGGATTATGTGTGACTGCATCGCCAGAGACAGTGATTTTCCGTTTTACCGGTAAATCAAATGGAAAATCTGTTTCGTTCTTTACTTTCATGTGAAAATTGATGGAATTCACCTTTGCTAAACAAAATTCAGGTAAAATGTACACAGTAAAATGTTTTTACTGTGTACACTTTCTATGACAAAATGGAATCTCACGTTACAGGTTTTCATGGTTTTCAGAAACGGAAAAGACCATTTTTTGAAACGGAAAATCACTGTCTCTGTCTACGTTACATCGCATAGACCTAATTAATTACGACCTAAAATTTATTGCATTAAATGCGAGGTTGTACTAATTTGTATAGTGACTATAGTCCCCCGAGTACGTATGCATGCATGGAGAGCAATAATAATGCAAGCACACCCCGGGGCACACACCACCCCTGCACACATGCACTGAACTCTACAGTGCACACATGCCACAGACTGACTGACCGACACACTCACCGACACTGACAGCCACACACCGGGCCACACACCAGGCCACACACGCGACACCGCACTGCACTGCACTGGCGTGGTGGCGACCGTCGCGAATCGAAGATATTATTCTCGTCACTGTTACAATTTTACTTCTTATTACTCTAATCTAACGTTCCTAGGTACCAACCTTGTCTTTATCCGCTTTATCTGCTTTCATTTGACGCACAATCTCCCCCTGTTTTTTGATATTTTCCTGGATTTCCTTTCTGTCTGCCATATTGTCCAACCAGCTACGTTACACTTCCGAACTCCAACGCGTATTGAATAGGGACGTTCTATCGCCGAGTCTGGGTAGGAAATGTAGTACAGTGGCGGCGGCCGGGTTGAAAAGTTACATCGAATTTCATGACTTGCGGCGCATTATGGATGACGCAATCAGTGCGTCTGTGCACCCACGTGCAAAGCATGTGGGGTTGATCAGAGAGCAGCGCGGCGCCGCTGATTGAAATGGTTACAAAAGTGCCCATATCGGGGGGGGGGGGGGGGGGCACTGTTACAAGATTATTCCACCATCGCGTGTTGAAAAAAAGCGTATAAGGGGTTATTTTCACGGACGGGCGATGTCCCTGTTACCAAGATTATTCCACCATGCGCGTGTGAAAAAAAGCGTATAAGGGGTTATTTTTCGCGGACGGGCGATGTCCCGGGGGGGGGGGGGAGGGGACTTTTTTTTCTTCAAATCCTAGGCCGATCACGCCAGCCCGAAAACTACGTCAGCGGGGGGGGGGGGGGGTTATATAGTGGAGATTTTTTTCTCTCTCCAAATCCCAGTGTCCAAATTTTTGTTTTCCGGTCTTTTTTTTTTTTCCTTTTCTTTTCTTTTTCTTTTTTCCACTTTCTTTTCCTTCTTTCCTTTTCCTTCTTTTCCTTTTTTCACTTTTTTTTTTTTTTTGGGGGGGGGGATGACAGTCCCCAACTAATTTTTTTTTTGGGGGGGGAGGCGGACATGTCCCCCCCCCCGCTTCCGCCGCCTATGCACTGTAACGACAAATAGAGCGAAAATATTCAAAAAAAATCCAATCAATTTTCAATTATTTCCAAATCATTTAAAAACACAATTCAATACAATAAAAAAGTATAGATGATTGACAAAACACACGAAATGAACTTATTATGAAACAAACTTAACAAAATAACAGTAGCACAAGAAATGTTAAGTTTTGTTTGAAAAAAAAAATGTATTAATCCCCATGAGTAAAACAATAACAAACAAAACCGCAAAACAAAGTTTTTTTATTTAAGTCTTTATTGATTTTCAAGATTCATAGATAACAAGCATAACAATCAATAACAAATGACAATGATTACAAATGAAAAAAAAGTTAATGTCAATATCTACCATGAACAGTAAAATTTCAAAATCATACCCCACGCGTAAGGATTTTCCCCTGAACCTTATACCCTATGTTTAAGGATGTTTTGCGAAAAAGTCACCTATTATCTATAGAGCGGCACATTCCCGCGTATACCGTACTAGGCAAGTACCCCCCCCCCCGGGGGAATCAAAAGGTATCAAAATCGGTAAAATCCCCGGGGGACCACCGTCAATACAAGCCTTACACCAGGCGCGTGTATAGTCTGAAAGAAAAATATCGTTTTCAATTAAGCCTTTTGTTAAAAGTATACTCTTTTTTCCTGATTTTGATACCCTTTTGACTGTACGCGCGTATACATCGTCCGACCGTGAAAACAAACCCTTTACGCGTCTTTGCACGCGCATGGGTGTACACCTTCTAATGGCAGTGGCCCCCGGGCCAAAATCAGAAAAAAAAGTGTATTTCAACAGCTTGTTGACTCATTCTAAAATAAATAATTTTAGTGCCTTGGAGATTTTCACTTTTTTAAAGTACTAAATTATCATTTTGAAATACAAATTTTTGCAAGGCTTCAATTTTAGACCTTATCAAAGACACTTGGGGCACAGAGAATTATGTAGCCCTTTAACTGTGGTCATTGTTAGCCTGTGAATTTAAAGGTCCATTTTGAAACTCCATATACCGCATGTACACAGTGCCCCCCCCCCCGGGGGGGGCATAGCCTGGTAATAGGCCTAAAAAGTAAAAAAAAAAAAAAAAACTAGCAGCAAAACAAAAACAACAAATGGATATACAGTAACACAAAAAAGAAACCAAGCTCCAAACACAGACGGACAGACACAGACAGACAGACAGACAGACAGACACACACACACACACACACACACACACACACACACACATACACACACACACACACACACACACTGACACACACACATACACTCAATATAAGGCATTCAAACGGACATACAAAAACTAGAAACTTCAACAATTATTCTTTGTATGGCATATATCAATATTCAACTACATGGCAAACTTTTGTTCACTCCTACTTTCACCCTCAAGACAAGAGTGAAACTTTCACTAATAGTCAAAAGATAACTCCAGGCCAATTATAGAGTGAAATAATTGTTTTTGTCCGTTATTGGGGGTAATATCTGATTATACCAATTCACGCGTGATGGCGGAGTGGGCATACAAAATTCACTCTCCATGGGCAGGCCAGCAACATAGTGAACTGTTTCACTTCCTTTTAGAAAGTACAGGCCCATTAATTGCGGATCGGTGATTATTGACTGATTGATTTATAGATAGAGATAGATAGATAGATAGATAGATAGATAGATAGATAGATAGATAGATAGATAGATAGATAGATAGATAGATAGATAGATAGATATAGATAGATAGATAGATAGATAGATAGATAGATAGATAGATAGATAGATAGATTGATTGATTAATTGATTAGTGATTGATCCATTGAAGTTTTACAAGTGAGTCCATGCATATACTTACGGTATACAATGAGAAATCTCTGTGTCATTTTTTTCAGTGTTGCGGGTAAAATAATTGAATACTAGTGGTGATTCCCCTGTGATTTACATTATATGCATTGTTTCAATAATTTAAACATTACAATTTGTCACTAAACAATTTTCAGAGAAAGGGTTTGTGTCGTTTTCTGATGTCTGAGGTGACAACAGAATTGTGAAAGATGGACGGGTTATATTGGATGCACTCAAGAAGCTCTTAGTATATCTGTGCGAGATAGTAGCACGCCCTCTGCTCGCATTATTCCGTGATTTGCATGGGATGGTTATGAGTTGCATGATAAGACGCGTATACATCCGTGTTCGCCAATTTATTGACTACATTGTATCGATTTCTAGGATCCGTGCACACAATGATAAGGTGAAGCCATTGCCGGCGTCTTATTTCATGGAAAGGAACCGAACAGGAAAGAGTTACCAATCTGATATTTTTTGATAAGAAATTCAAATCACCTTTTTTATAATGTTTATTAAATGGCGGATCTACGGGGGGGAGGGGGGGGGGTTCCCGGGGGGGGGGTTAGCACACCCCTAGGGCTGCCAAGTACAATGTGATGGCTAATCATGCAGCAGCGTCGAGGGGGCAAAAATAAAGAAATGAACGTTAACATTTTTGACGCGCTCCGCGCGCAATATGCAATGTAGCAAAATTTAAAATGGTTATCATGCAGTGCTGCTTTTATACAGTCTTTATTGTGTTAGTAGATGTCAGGAAAACATCACTTTATCCTGTACTAGCTTCGCGCCGATGAAGCTGCACTACACACCTCGTTCACCTTTTTTTTATTTGGGGGGGGGATCCCCATATCCTCCCAATCTCCCAATGGCAATATAGTCGCCAAATCCGCCAACCCCCTCCCCAGCCCCTTATCCCGTTATATCCCTTTCGTATTGCCCCTCTAATTCTTCCTCGTATTCCTCTTGATTTTTTCTTCTTATTCCCCTTTACTTCCCCTAATTGCCCCATTATTCCCCCCAAAATCCCTATCTAATTCTCCCCTTATCCCACTCTAATTCCCCTCATAACCCCTCCCAATCCCCTCTTATCCCACCTAGCTCTTATTCCCTTTTATTCCCTCTCCTATCCCTCTCTCTTATCCCACCACAACGCGCATATCTTCAAATCAATATCTATGAAGTATAAATCATTTTTTTAAATCATGTATTTAAATCATATATTCATGATTATTGTCATTTTACCTGTAGCTATCTCCTATGCCGGTACGTTTGACTGAAATACGGTAGAGGATTTCCTCTACGATTATTAGAAGTCAAAGTACAGTAGTTTACCTTAATGATACTTCTGAATAGTCCATCCCTGTATAGTTATCCTCTAGCCCCCTCTGCTGACCGACGATGTCAACATTGTTAAAAAAGGAGAAAACGGTCAACACGGCCTGGATCTATCCCTTCCATCTACTCTCTCCTGCTAGTACTAACCAAACTCTTCAATGACACCTGCATGTGGCGTAGCTAGGATTTTTTTTTCAGCAGGGGGTAGGCCTACTGCATGGTGGGACCTTGAAATTTTGTAGGGGGCACCCCTTGGCCCTTTTGCACAAAACACAATGCCATGAATTTTACGAAATGACACCCCCCCGCCCCCTTTTAGGCTTCCTCTATAATTTTGTGGGGGCACCTGGCAGGAGGCACACGAAAATTTGTGCGGGGGGGGCACGTTGCCCCCCCCCCGGCTCCCGTACTACGCCCCTGCTTACAACATTGCCTTTGCGTATACGTATACCACCAAGGCCACGGTCGGCCGGCTACGGGCTATGTCCACCATCCTCTTTCGTGCTACGGCTTCAAAAAATGCGTCAGGTTCGTAGTTTTGGTGCCGTTTCTATAGTAGATTTCTATAATAGATTGACTATTGTGGGTTTGTTGGAAAATATGGAAATTGTGAGTTCTGGTTCTTGTCATGCATACCCCGGTATCATGTAGCCCTGCAGGTCACCTTTTTAAATTTCCCGCTGAAAAGTACAATAAAACAAAACCGCGGCTCAAGTTACGATGTGAAATTCGTCCAGGAAATTATGCTCATGTACATAAGTATTTGCGAACGTATAATAAGTCGTGAGCACGAGATAATAAGTCGTGAGCACGAGATAAAAAAATAACTTACCATGTCACCTTAGGGGCTCCGTACAGGGGCGGCGCCAAGGTAAAATCTTAGGACCGGTGCTCCGGCATCCGTCGGGAAAAGTTTGCCTGTTCAAACTGCAAGCCAAATAGTATCCGACAAGAGGGGGAGGGGCAGGGGGACGAAGAAGCCGAAAAGCATTTCTTGTCTGCCATAAAAATATAAAAAAATAAAAATATATACTAGCCAAATTGAAAGCCAAACAGCATCCGGGGGGGGGGTGCCAACGACGACGACTGAAGCACAATTTTTTTTACTATAGCCTGAACAATCAATAATATCTTTTTTTGGGGGGGGGTTGGTCGAAAACAGTAAATCCCGTCATTGTCGCCCCCCCGGGGTCGCTGCCTCTAGTTACAGATGAACAAAATGTCCGTGAAATCCCGGGGGAGGGGCGTGTCATTACAACGTGTACACCATGCGCGTGTGAAAAAAACGCGTAAAAAGGGTTGTTCTTCAAGGTCGGACGACTGTACGCGCGTACAGTGAAAAGGGTATAATTATCAAAATCGCCAAAATTCAAGAAAAAAGGGTATTCTTTTAACAGAAGGCTTACTTTAAAAAGGTATTTTTTCAAACTTGAATACTTGCTTATTCTGAGATCGCCGATAATTATAGTACATGTTTAGGATATTCTGATGAGATCGATACTCATTTAGGGTCCATTTTGAAAGTCATACACGCGCATACACCTTGCAATGACAGTGCCCCCCCCCCACCCCCGGAGTGAAATCTAATAAAGTTTAGATATAGGCCTAACAAATTAAGCATTTATTGGCAAACTTCTACGAAACTGTCATTAATCGATCTTGAGTGTTTTCGAATAATCAGGTATGAATGAAGGAATTATTTTGCTACATGATGTGCTAAATTCTCGGCGCTACAGCGAGGTACACAACATGATTTGGCATAATTATTTTCCGTTCTTGAAAATGACATTGCGCTCAAAAGAAAACTAACGTGGATGTACATACAAGTAAAGAAAAAACATTAACCAATCTTTGTAACTATATTATTAGCCTACATCCAGAGCGTCATTAATTTCACTTTGAAAATGAAAATTAAATCCAAATCATCAACTTGCAGTGGATTCCGCTACTAATTCGAGTGCAGGATTTTCAGCCTACGGTGAATAAAGTGATCTCTAAAAACATGCCTCCTCACGGAATGACTTAGGCCCTATGCCATTTTCGGAGTGAAACGTAAACGTACCACTCCCAAATTTGGGGTGGAGTCGCTAATTTATTCTTTTGGAGAGTGATTTCCACCACTTTGAGAGTGGAATTCCCATACAGGAGTAAAAAGAAATATTCACTCTCATTGGAGTGGAGATCTTTCATTTGGAGAGTAGAACTATAATTTTAAGATATCAAAAAATTGAAATAAAAAGAAGAAAAATAAACGTACATATTATATAAATACTATTATCTTTTTGTCACTGACTTTAAAACGATATATGAATGAATATAACGAATAAAAGACAACAAAAATGAGGTCCCATAATCCACCGAGATTATTTTTATGGAGAAATTACAAAATACAAATTTAACAAAAAGTGTTACAACAAAAAGAAAAAGTCATTCACTTACAAAACATATGTGAACAAAAATAATAAAAAACAAAACTAAAAAGTAAGGTCTCACCGAGATTTGAACTCGGATCGCAGGATTCAGAGTCCTGAGTGCTAACCGTTACACCATGAGACCGTTGGTTGTGAAGAGGGGCACTTCAAACAATCTATAGGTACGTCACTGAATGATCTCGCCGTCTTGCAAACGATATGGCAAATGAAAGTTTTACACGAGCTGCAATTGCTTTATGTCAGTGAAATTAAACGTTTGGGCGATAATTAAGCGCAATTTCAACACCAACATGTCCGTACAAGGGAACTTACCGGCTTCCCATATACGGAGATGAGTGCGTAATTGCAATTATACATTGCCCAATTGGACCGCTAGCTGTGTGATTCATCTAATGAATATGTAACAGTGGGCGTCACCCACTCTCTTCGTGCATGTAGTATGGTATCGCGCATTGTACTGCCATAATATGCACACTGCTCTTCAATACTAGTGTAGCACCGGTTATATGTTCCCAAGAAAACTACCTTGACGTTCAGAGCAGCATTTTGCAACCAACTTTGGAACGTACTGATTTATTCCGAAGAAAACAATCGTTTTGCCAGAAAAGAAGTGCTGAACTATATTTTCCAAGTTATCATCTACGGTTTTCTTTGATAAGAGGTAAGTTTAATAACTTTTAACAGCCATTTAGCGGCAGACAAGAAAGTGTGTTTCGACTTTGTTTTGGCACTTGGGCCTTGGGTGAGCTGCGAGTCAGCTCAAGCATATCATTATTTATACCACCACTTGTTTGTGAACATTTTGTTTACTTTGAAAAGCAACAACATAGGGTGTGTCTTACCAGCTATGTGAATATTCAATGTCGGCTGAATTGCAGTAAACTTCTGCGGGCTATGTGCAATATGCATTTCACGCCGAAAGGAACGTTCTGAATTATATGTTTGTCCGATTGTAACAGCGCCTTATGACCGGCTTGTCATCGCCAGTGACTCACCCTGTACCTTGTTAACATTGCTCCCTAACAGAGTATTACCTCTAGAGCCCGCGCTTGATCATTAGTCATGTGGATCGGGGAGTACTACAGACGATCTTTTGTGCTGAAATATATCATCCAATTTTGTATTATTCTACACAGGCTGTCACATTGACGTAACTATTGCAGCGAATATATAGCGAGCCTAAAGTGTTTAGGGTACAAGTTTCTCTGTCCGATGTTTTGCCCAACATTGCAACACGCCCACTCGCTCACACCCATTTTTGTTGAACCGCACTCCCAGTTCAAAAGTTTTTATTATCGCTGTACCAGCTCCGTGCATACAGCTAGCTCGGTGAACGTGCGTGGCTTCGTTGCTTGGCTGGAATAATAGTTGTTGAACGGTGTAATAGGTAAATATATATGTGACTCAGTCTTTTGTCTCGTAAAGTGTATAGACTGTCCTGGTTAGGTATGTGACCTATCATCGTGAGATCCTTTTATTGTCAAATAATACCAGTAATTTCTCTAGTTTAGTCTGTGCGCATGACACATATAATCCAAATTAGCTGGCACTCGAAAGAATGAACTGAATTAATTGAGGTTGATTAATTAATCTCACTTCTGAATCAAATCACAAACTATTTAGTGCTGAAACTTGAAAGTTTAATATATATTATCACCAAAGTTATATATTAATGTGTGTCTGTTGACGGTGATCTTTCGTTTTCAAGCTGGAAATAAATGTTTATAATTAGTATGAATGGAACATATTTGAACATATATATGTCCACATAATAGGCCTACCTGAATATAACACACAGTTTATAATAATTACTTGGCTAATTTTTAAATGACATAGAGTGTACTTTATTGACCAAATAATTAGTAATTTTCTCAGCCTGCCTTGGAAATTAAAGGGACAATGGCACCGTGAGATATAACAACATCAATATTTGAATGTTGTAATAGCAGTCGACTTTCACATTCATTTTTATGTAAAATTCGCAATGATGCATTCATAATTTGTTATTCAAAAGAATTACAGGGCATTTTTGCCTATAGATATGTATTTAATTTCTTTTATTTGTGGTTTAGTATTTAAAGGCATAAAACCATGAAAAATGTCAACAATGGAAAAAGTAGTTTATTTTGACATTTACATTTAAGTTCAGTGATATCTTTTCATTTTCACTTTAATTTTGCATTCATAATTTTTATTAAGAATTACACTGCACAATTTCCCTATGTTAATACATGTACTGTAACTTAATTGAAGGAAAATATTAACTGGTCATATAATAGAATATTCCACAATAACACGGCAGGCAGTTGGTTAAATGTTAGTACATTACTCATGCGTATAAACTCCACATACAAATGTTTGTTATATCACAGAAATGACTTCTCTGCATGAAAACCATTGTTTATCTATAAATTCACAATCATTTACTTAGGAATATATATATTTCAACTTATTTGAACAGATATA
>JZLH01S0613777.1:9731-21651 GCA_001188425.1 Eucidaris tribuloides
GCCGAGCTGCTCCTTGCTGGTGTGGTCTTCCTATTTCGTGCTTGCGCCACTTACCTCTGCCACTGTTATCTCATGCGCGACCCGCGTCTATGTGCGCGACGTGCCCACCTCTTAGTCGTATCTTCTACGAAATGCCTACTATCGCGCCCCCTCCTTTCCCCGAATAATCAATTTCCGCGTACCCGGCTGTCTCGTCCCGTCTCCTGTGCCGCCCTCGCACCCGCTTCGTTTTCTCTCCGTTAATATTTGAACAAGCGACTCTCCTGTGACGTTCTGACTGCTCCCTTTCTTTCATTTGGCCCCCGTACCTGAATTAAGCGCCGGACCTCCTCGCGCCCATGTGCTCTGTCGTTTGTCCCTGCTTCCTCTGGCCTGCTCGGTCGCGCACGTGCATCCTCGAAGCTGTCGCGCGTTCCTCATTCAATCAACGCGAATTCTCATAACACTACCCCGACACCCGCGAAACTGAGGCATTTCGGCGCAACCTGGTACGTCGTCCGCTCGTCGCTTCTGACGCGCTTCGTTCCGTCCGGTGACGGTCCGTGAGTTTTCTTGTCTCAGTCAGCCCCTCCTGCTGGTCGATGGCCACGATCCAGTCCCTTTAAAAGTGTTCATAAAAAAGTCTGTAGGAAGATACAAACTCAAAAGCTATGTCAGTTGTGAGCAATCAGATAGTTCTTATGAATAGTAATTGTTGATGTTGTGCTAATTAAAGTGAGGTGTGGACAACTTGTCCAAAAGCTGTTACATCAAAAGGTGCAGTCACCAACAGTTCATAGACCTTACATGCAAAATAAAACATTTTCTTAATGGTATCAGCATGAAGATTAATTATATTGAATAGCTTACCTTCAATGTCACAGTTTATCTTCAGCATTGCCTGTAGTTTGCTTACCATTTCTTGTGCCTGCTTGTAATCTAATACAGACATAGAAATGGTAAAATTAACCCTGCACCAATTACTTATTGTTTCATTCCACAGATTAATCAACTTCATGAATTTTTTTCTTGGTGAGTGGTAACATTCTCCTCCCATATTAATGCCTTTTTCCTACGGTGCATATTCTTCTCAATATTTTCAATCAATGTTTAAATTTTTTTAGGTCCATTAGTAAAGTTACATGCTAAAAAAAAAACAATTGCTGGTTGATGTGACATAGGTGAAATAAAGATGAAGGCATGACAAATGGGTGAAGTTTTTTAAGGTATGATGGTACTCTTCATTTCATTTTTTCATAACAATAAATTTTCAACAAAAACTTTGCCATGCCATTTCTTACCAGGACCATCAAACATTTTTGGGCCTTTGTTACTGAAACATCGGGTTGTTTACCTGATGGACCCTTTTTTCTTTTGCTTTTTCTGATTTCTGTCCATTCTTTACTCCATTTTTACTCCATTCTTCGATTTGCATCATAAACACACCGCTCTGGGATCTGCTGAAGATCCCATTTTCTACGTATCACATTGATTTTCATCATAAAAAGGCCTTTTGGGGGACTTGTCATTTGTTGTCAATGATTTTTTTTCTGCTCATCACAGTGATTTACAACATAAGACAAGGGTTGGTATCTCAGCACTCCTGCCCCCCCCCCCCCCAATGCATGCACAGAATCATCCAAGACCCAAGACCAGAGATGGAGTCGAGACCGGCCTTAGGCCAAGTTTTGCCATCTTTGGCCTTGGCCTCAGACCGAGTCATGTGTACAAAGTCTGTGGAAAAATATTTTTCTAGCGACCTCGATCATGACTCGGACCAGTCAGCCTTGACTCCATCCCTGCCCAGGACCAAGATCCAAGACCCAGCCCAGTACCTAGCTGCCATGGTTGCTGCTTGTCTCTCGGCACAAGCCTCATTCTCTTTCTCCAACACTTTCACCTCATTCTCTAGATGCTCTTTCTGACATGCCAGCTCCTCATAGTGCTATCAATAGATACAGAAAAAATGAAATATAGATTATGGAAAACAATACGGTCAATTCACGAATCACAGTAATACTAACACTGACTGCAAGCCTCAACCAGCCATATTTTCAGCTCCCAGTACAGGGGCACAAATCCATTTTTAAATGTACAGGGGGGACATCACATGCAGGCATCCGTGTGCACAGGGTTTTGGAAAAGGGGGGTGTTCATCCACGGCCAAATCCCAAGTCCAAGTGACGAAATATTTGTTTCTCCAAATCCAATGTCCAAAATTTTTGTCACGTCAGCCGCCAAAAACTCCCTCGGGGGGGAGGGGGGGTGGCCAATGACAACCAGTTTTTTTTTTTTTACCTGCCAAATTACTTGCCAAACCACAATCACAGACTCAGACTTACATGTATGCACACATGTAATTTCGTGGGGGCACTCCCCCCGAGACTTTTCAATGATTAATTAAACAAAAACTAAAGACATTCAGAATCTGTAATTGCTGGGATATGACTTTTGGGCATAAAGCTTTCAAATAAAATAAAAAAATCCCCACAACTTAAGGAACTACAGAAAAAAATGATACTTGATAGCACATTTAACCTACTGCTTCTGAGTTCTTTATTTGCCAGAGAAGTTAATACATGGTTCTTGTAGCTATAGCCAATAGGTTGATTGCAGTCTTATGGATATCCAGTTCTTACCCTGTGCCAGGCATTGAATTCCTCCACAACTTTATCCAAATCAGTCGCTTCCGAGGCCATCTCAAAGTTGCAGTCTTCAAGTTTCTATAATCTACATTACTATGCACGCTTCTTTCTGAATTCAGTGTCAATGTAGTTACTGTTGCCTGAATTGGACCAACTTCTGCCACATGCTCCTGTAACAACGTAATGGAGATAAATTTTGGATGAAATTAATATTAAACACATACAAAGTAATACAAGGCCAGCGTCCAGTCCAACATTGCCATTCTGTACAAAACCCACGTGACAGAGCTGCAACACCATGCTATTCAAGTCACCTACTTTGTGTGTGAATTCATGGCCCTAGGCTATAGGCAACAGGGGGCAGGAGGCAATTTATGTAGATCTAAATATAAGTGTAAATGAGGGTCATCCACTTATAGCCTTGTGCAAAGTTGTCGTTAGGAAAAAAATGGCAACAAGTTCAAACAAACTATGTAATAACACAACAGTTGTACGTTATGTCTGTCTGTGTAGCCTGTAGGTCTAACTGTTAACGTTACTATACTCTATACTAGTACACAGGATTTTTCAAGTGTTTAAAGGTATGTTTAACCAGGGCTCCACACTGACTTTTTTTCAAACTTGCCCTTTGGGCAAGTAAAATTATCACTTTCAGACTTTTACTTGCCCGAGTGAAAAATTTACTTGCCCGAAAATAAACAGTTAAATCAAAAACATTAAAACTGATTTTCTCACTAATTTTAACCAATAAGGCCTTGGACGTTTGTTAGTTTAATTCTGGAGGTTGTAAATCTTAAAAATGAACAAAATAATGATGAAATTTAGTATTTTAAGTTAACTGAACACATAATTTTAGATATATTTTGTTCGATTTTGGTAAGATTTTTATGTTTTGGTCATTTCATAATCAAAATTTTACTTGCCCAATTGGGCAAGTATATTTTAACATTTTGAGTTTTTACTTGCCCTACATGAAATTTTACTTGCCCCGGCCCGGGCAAGCGGGCAAGTGCTAGTGTCGAGCCCTGGTTTAACATAATACGAACACTAAATAACAGCCATAAATTTTCTGTTTCTGGCCAGACAGCAAGCAAAAACTAATAGGGGTCTAGTTGGCCTAGTTGGGGGGGGGGGGGCGGGGGTTTGTTTCATGGCCAATGTAAGGCAATATTGACTAACGTGGTTAATTAACGTTAACCGTAACAGTTTAGAATAACATCCGTTCCCGCGGCCCGCGGCCAGACAGATCGGCGGCCGGGCCCGGGAGTTGAAATCTTTCGTTGAGATGGGGGGCGGGGGCAAGGCTATGGTACGCAGCTTGAAATCTCTCGTTTGAGTGGGCGGGGTGTCGAAAGCCAAAAATTCTTTTCAAATTAGATTTTAAAAAGATTTTGTCGTGACCACACGGGGCAATATGATCATATTCCGTTTCTGCCAACACTTGAGTGACGATCGGTCGATCAAGTCAGTATCGACGGCGTAATTGATTTGGTTCCAGTCACGCGCACGGGCGCCAGGCGCTGCCAACCCCCCCCCCCCCCCCACTCCGGAAGGCTTATCCCCCTCGCTTCTTACGTTTGCCACCACTGTCTGTCACTCAGTTTCAATCGCGACAAAACAAAATCCAATCCGGATTCACTATGTGCAATTCAAACAGGCCGCCACTTCCGATACGGTCCAGGTACTATAGATCTGCGATACAAATACATGAACGGAAGAGTCTAACGCACGATTTCATACACAAGGATCAACAATATTTTTTTCTACATGCCAGAAAAGTCATTGCCTTCAAATAAACACTCCTGATTGGCTAGATGCCGTGTGATTAGGTTTTGGGAAGTTGTTTTCATCGTACTGTTCTTCTATTTGTCATGTTTCTATCCAAATTATATTGTACATTTGATTGATGTTATTCAGTTATTGCTTATTTTACGTAGGCCTACTTTCTTCCTCCATGCTACTTATTATGACATATCACGCCAGGCATCAATGTGAATGCAAAATCATTAGAAATCCAATAATAATTTTGAGAAAAAAATGATAATTCGATTTTGCTCAAGGCAGAGCTGTCTAGAGACTAGGGGAAGGTTTGTCATTACACCATTTCTATGATATCCAGGCCTATACATGATATCTTGACTTGCAACGTCACGACTGAGTTCATTGACTTTTCATTTCGAAATCATACAAAAACTGTATGCATACATACACAAACACGTTACAAACCCCGGGCTTCAGGAGTCATTGACGTAATTACGAGTACAAGCCACCCCTCTACAAGCCACCCCTCCCCCAACCCCCCCCCCTTCCATGAGGTAAAAAAAATGTGGAAAAAGAGGTGAAAAAGAAAAAAATGGGGTGAACCAAGCTGAAAATTGTACTACAAAACAAATTGATCAGCGTCATTATTATATTGATCTGTTTGTTTACTTAGAGTATATGTTTCTACAACAAATTGAACATTCGGGCAGTATATGTTGTAAGCAATTAAAGAGAACAAAAAGATCCAAAAAACAATTTTAAAAATACTTTTCATTGTTTTGATAATTTAGCCGTTATTTCACTTTTTTTTTCTTTTTAGCCGTTATTTCACTTAATTTGTTCTTTCTTTTGATAATTTAGCCGTATTTTCACTCGATTTTCAATTTTTTTCTTTCTTTTTATAACCGTTATTTCACTTGATTGTATCTTTCTATTGATAACTTAGTCGTTATTTCACTTGATATTTTTCTTTCTTTTGTTTTTAGCCGTTATTCCACTTGATTTTCTTTTCTTTCTTTTGAAAATTTAGCCGTTACTTCACTTGACTTTTCCTTTCTTTTGATAGCTTAGCCGTTTTTTCACTTGATATTTTTTTATTCTTTTGATAATCTATTCGTTATTTCACTTGATTTTTTTCTTTCTTTTGCTAATTTAGCCGCGCGTTATTTCACTTTATATAGCCGTTATTTCATTTGATTTTTTTTCTTTCTTTTGAAATGATTTAGCCGTTATTTCACTTATTTTGTCTTCATTCTTTTGATAATTTAGCCGTTTTTTCACTTGTCTTTCTTCTGATAATTTAACCGTTATTTCACTTCATTTTGTTCTTTCTTTCAGCCGTTGTTTCACATATTTTTTTCTTTCTTTTAATTCAGCCGTTATTTCATTTGATGTTTTCTTTCTTTTGAAAAATTTAGCCGTTATTTCTCTTGATTTTTCCTTTCTCTTGATAATTTATCCGTTATTTCACCTTTTTTTTAAATTCTTTTGATAATTTGGCCGAGTCCGCCAGGCAGCTTACTGAGAGGTCCAGTCGGGAGATTATCTTCAGTGACGCTTTACGTTTGACTAAACTATTAAAAATATATATTTATAATTATATCCAACTATTGTCAGGCTGCTTAGGCAAGTATAACTCGTAATGGAATGCCATGCAGAATCAAGCTACATATGGCAGCGGGAACTGGTGAAAACGTGACGGAATCAAACAATTGACCACAAACAAACGATTTGATTTTTAAATCAAATAACAAAATAAAGCAACAACAACAGCATAACTTACAAAAATAAATGAAACAACACCATTTTAAAAATTTTGGAGAGGAAATGAATCGGTGCTTAGCGTTGCGTCGAGGTTCTTATCTTTTCGAGAGAAAAAAATCTATCATTTTCGCTCCTGCGATTACATGAAATTGTTAAGTTTTGAATCAGTTCCTTTTTCTAAAGCTCGGCCTCTGTGTGGAGGGAGACTTGGAGGTCTTTTATTATATCATTGTTAATGCTCTGTTTATCTGAAAACCGTTCATTGTCTAGAAAAAATCAAACCACGGGATTTCTGTTGCTATAGATCAGGGGCGGCGGAACGGGGGAGGGAGGCGCAGGGAGGCACTTGCCCCCCCCCCCCTTCTCCCCCCAAAAAATCGGATAGGAAAAAAATGCCCTTTTTTCAAAATGAAATGTGCCCTTTGTGAAATGACACTTTGTTTAATCTACTCATTTTAATCGACGTTATTTTTCTTTTATCACTTTGTTATATTTTCTTCATGTTTCATTCATTTTATTTCTTGTTTGTCCTCGAGGTGTCAAAAATTGGGCCATCATTTTCTTTAAAAAATGGCTCTATTTCATGTGCTCTTCAAGCAATAAAAAAAAAGTGTCTTTCGTGAGGGAACTTTCCGACGGTCACCTTTTCTTCTCTTCAACAAAGAAGGATCACTTCTAAAAGGGATTTGTAATGTGCATCATGACTGTGTAATTCATAACGAAACTACGTGTTTTATCATCTCTGCCCTCCTTCAAGTGTTGCTCCTTGATTCTTGTGGATCCGTTTGATCTATATATGATTATCATATTTTAACACACTGCAAAAAAAAACAAAACAAAACTGAGTTGTAATTAGCGCCAGAATAGACCACACACAAAGCAAGTTTTACAACTTAAAATTTCCCATTTTTCCAAAACCGCTCGCTCGCGAGGTAGATATATTTCATGTTTTAATGATCAGAAATCCCTTTCAAAAAGGTTTTACTCTATAACATATACCGTGAAGAAACAGCTACTTCAAGCAGAAAAGTTTGATCTAGACAGATGTTCTCTATCTTTTTTTAAAATACCACAAAAAAAAAATCAGAGATGTAATTAGCGCCAGAATAGACCACAAGGCGAGTTTTACAATTTAAAATTTCTAAATTTTCTCAAACTTCATGTTTTGATAATCTGAACCCACTTCAAAAAGGTTTGGTTCAATTTACATTGCCGCAAAAAACAGCAACTTCAAGCAAAAACCCATATCTGATGGTGAAAATATCTGCATGCGCCCAATGCCACTTTTGACATATAATAAGTGTCCCTTTTTGGCCTTGCCCCCCAAACGAAAATGCGTTCCGCCGCCCCTATAGATACGCTTCCGGGAACAATTTATGAGGTTTTTTTTTTTGTCCATTGTCATGGTGACAATTCCATACTTGCGGCGTTAATAACTGTAGAGGGCAGCAGACGCGGAGATGCAGATCGAGTGGGTTTCTAGAGTTCAGTGGTTTAGACGCCCGACGGGGGTGTGCAGCTCCGTGCAGGCTCAATAACCACTTAGGATATTTCTTTGAAAATACAGACATACACATGTCTTAGGGTTTCGAATGTGCTGTTGGCGAAAATTTCAGCTGGAACAGAGAAGGACACATTAGTAAGGACTTACGTCCATATCTAAGATTTTTTTTGTCTGAACAGCAGACCCGCTCTCTTGTAAAAAAAAAAAAAAAAAAGACCAATATTGGATCGGCATATCTGGGTCTCTGCGACAATGCAGACCTTTGTATACGGAAATAAAACGAGGACACAGTATGCAAAGGAAATAATTACCAAGAAAATGCATTTGAATTAAAATAATGATAAAATGCTGGGACATGACCATGGCCATTAACCAAAATGGCCACACTGGACACAATAGTCACAAAACATTTTTCCGTAAGATATCAAGATAGGCGTAAAGGGTAAAATTGCTCCGACAATTATAGCAAATTGAAAATGCAATTCTGCTCCCAACCCTCATCCTTCACAATAATTATTTTAGGCAAGGAAGGAATTTAAAAAGGGCTCGGGGGCACTGTCATTACAAGGTGTACACCATGCGCGTGTGAAAAAAAAACCCTCGTAAAAAGAGGTAATTGTTTTTCACGGACGGGCGCTGTACTCGCGTACAAAATCGCCAAAATCAGGAAAAGAAATTAGGGGGTATACTTTTAACAGAAGGCTTACTTGAAAAGGGTACACTTATTTAGGGTGGGACAATACTTGTTTAGGGTATTCTGAGATCGTCGTATAATTACTTGTTTAGGGTCCATTTTGAAAGTCTGTACACACATGGTGTAGCTTGTAATGACAGTGCCCCACCCCCCCCCCTCCCCCCGGAAAAAGGGATGGTGAGTTTTAGCCGTCGATAATGGAAAACGTCACCTACATTTAATGCAATTAAATCCAAAAATGCTTTCAATAAACGTCCATACTTCATAACTGAATCTAAATGTTATGATGGATTGGCTAAATATTGGAACACTGTCAGGGGCGAGGTATAGCATTTGAAATATACCGCAATATGCATAACGTGCATGTATTCGAGAAATTTATAAGTTCATTGTATAAGTTGAGATGTCAGTATAGACCTGCCATGCGTTCGGAAACTAAGGGAACACAGACCTGGCATGCCTGGTGTATGTCAAAATTCTGGATTTAAAACATGACATGATTACAACAACCCTTGAATTTCTTTGTTTTTTTTAATCTAAAAGAATTATTCAAATCCACCAACAAGACAAGCATCGAGTGTGTTTGGTCGGGGGGGGGGTTATACTGATGTATAATTGGGCATACGGGGATGTGCTGCTGGGAAGGGTGACTTTTTCAAAAAAGATCCTTAGACATGGGTCCCCTCTTTACTAAAAAGATCCTTAGACATGGGTCCCATTTATCACACACACACAAAATACTAAGACATTTGCTTCACCATTATTTGGCCATTGCATTATAAGTTCGAAATCCTTAGACATGGGTCCATTTTTCACAAAAAAAGATACTTAGACATGGGTGCCTATATTTACAGCAAATGGACCCTTGGATGTGGGTACAATTGTATAGGTTCGGAGTTCTCAGGCGCACGCCCCCATCCGAATATAATCTGAGTACTCCTCTCCCCCCCCCCCGGGTTTGGTCCCGGGGTTTGGGTTTAAAATGGAAGTCATACTCGGAATAAGAGGAAGAAGAGGAAGAAGAAGAAGAAGAAATTATTAATATGGCGTATAAGGGGGGGGGGTCGGAATACACCCATACAAGGCCATATAAGCATATAAGCATAAGTTTATTCGGCGCGGCGGGGGGGGGGACCCTCATATAGTTTTCATTCCCAAAACGAGACATTTGAAAATTTCTGGGGGCATTTTTTGCTGGAGGAGGTGGGGGCAACAGTCCCCTTTCCTTTTCCCCTGGCTTCTTCTTTCTTTCCTCTTTCCCTCTCCTTCCCTTCTCTGTCTTTTTGGCGGGGGGGGGGGAGGCCTGCTCGGCCCCCTTGATGCAAGCCTGATTTGATATATGATGAGCTTATATCGCCGGAGAAAAATTAATGTTGGCGAAGCATTGTCGCTGGAGCAAATGTCGCAGTAGCAAAATGTCGCCGGGGGAATTATCAATGGGCAATTGTCGGTGCCCCACTTAGCAACATCTACTCTTGTATTTCTTTCACCCCCTTTTACCTAATATGTTCTTTATAGAAATACTGCATCCATTATAATATGAATTAAGATAAAGATAAAAAAATGAAATAAGAAATCTTTATATCTTTCCCTTGTAAATTTTCAGTATACCACTTTTAATTGCTCTCCCCCCATGTTCCATACCCCTTTCCCCCTCCTCTGCCGTTTCCAACAGGCTTCCCATTCCGCCGGGCCCTCCCACCTGCCCCCACCTGCCCCTTTCACGTTTCCACCCTTTTGTATTGTTTTCGCAGTATATTTCGTTTTATTCTTTGTCTCTGTGTCTGCATATCTTTTTGTGCGAGTCTCTAATTATGTATTTATTATGTACCAGTACCCATTGCGCGCGCGCGCGCGCGCGTGTGTGTATGTGTGTGTGTGTCATGTGTACGTGTCATGTGTGTGTAAAGGTGTGTGTGCCTGTGTGTGCCTGTGTGCGTGTGTCAGTGCGTGTTTTTGTGCTTTATGAAGGGGCCTGCATTTCTGAATATCATTTTATCTTCCCAATAAACTATTAGACACTTTTTTTCTATTTTGTAATTTTATTTGCTATCAATGATTCATAGTAAAAATAAACCCTGCTACTCTTATAATCAGAAATGAAAAAGAAATAATGCAAAGAGAAAAAAAATAATTGTTATATTTCGAGTATTAAAGTGATAGGCTAACACTGTGGAGCTTCAATTTAAAAAAATTGTCAAACTTTGTTATCTGAGCTATATAGTAGTGTTCATATGGACAAATAAACACCCTCGAATAAAAAAAGTTTGGAAAGTTACACTGTCAATGGCAAGTTATGCATGAATAAACAATTAAAACTCGGGGCGAGTTTAAATAGCCTAGGTGTACACATTGTAAGTCTATGGGAGAAAATGGGCAATTTTTTAAAGCTGTAAATAATCATTTTGAAATACAATTTTTTCAGGGCGTTATTTTTAGACCTTATCAAAGACAATGGTAGCATGCGGAATCATGTAGCTCAGATTTTTTTTAACTGTGGTAAATGTTAGCCAATACCTTTAAATGTATTAATAATTCTAATGATTGTATAGATAACATTAGCATTTCTTTACATCATTACATGACATTTTCTTATAATATTTTTGATCGAAATTGTGTTGCACTTTTCCTTGTATCATTTTGTTATCTTGAGTTATTTTCATGTTTGGAAATGAAATGAAATAAATATCATCATCTCATAAATGCACCTGCAGATGGTGTTTTGATGCACCCTTCTGCATGCTTAGTGGCTTAACAAGTTTTTTTTTTGTTGTTGTTTAACAGACTGGCTATTAAAACTATCAAAGTTTGTTTTGGTCAATCAGAGGTGCACATTTTATGACAATTACTCTGCCATGCCAGAAAAAAAAAATGGGTCATTGAGCTCTCGCCATTGCCAATCATAACTCTTGCAATTGATAATTTGTAAATACAGGATCTAATCACAAAGATAATGAGTGAATACAAATGATATCAAGTTTTTATATTTACATATATTATTCGAAATGAGTTAGTAGCTCCAAAGATATTTTTTAAGCCGACAAAAGAGCTCTCATTATCACCATATTATGCCGAAATGAGATCATTGATGAATTGCGCATGCGTACTTTCATTTTGATTTGAATCGCACACCGTACGTGTTATCGAATCGGGGGAAAATCAACATTGATCGCAGATGACCAAACCCTTGGAATGTTTTAGTTCCTGTGTGTTTCGTTCTCACGATAATCTTCACGAAACAGGTTGCATTCCTTGTGCAGTGACTATATAAACCAGAAAAATGGAAGGCTGCTCATTACGAGTCGGAATGAATATCGACATTCAGAGGAGTGACGGTAAACAATTTCATTATTATTGCCTGGTTACCCGCACCGCACCTGTGTGTGATTGAGAACTGAGATGAAGCCGAGCTCGCTCCGTGCTTGTGTTGTGCAGTGATACCGCTGTGACTGTGCATGTGTGTGTGAGCTGTGTGTCATGATGTGTCATGTTGAGTGAGTCTGACTGTCCGTAGCCTGTCCAGACGCCGTGCGAAGCACGGCGTCTGGCCTATACCTTCGTACTAATCAGGGT
>JZLH01S0613780.1:26393-36442 GCA_001188425.1 Eucidaris tribuloides
AGGTCACGAAGACGCCAAACTACCCACTAAGATCTATGTGTGGGACTAGGTAATGAACCCCCTTAAATTCGGTCTAGGAACCAAACCCGACCACTGGTGTCCAGCTGACATATCTTTTTTCAATCACATAGATAGTCTAAGTAATTCTGAGGGGTCAAATCTTTTGGGTGCGATGGGGTAAATTGAGAAGTAGCTAGCTCTCAGACTAGGAGTACATCATGATATTTCCCTCCACACTTTGTAATCCGATTGCCAGGGCATGGAGAGGAACACCAGGTCTCTCGAGTCTGCACCATATGGTTGGTTTGTATTTCGTGATTACACCGGCAGGATTCTCCTTGTATGAAGGCCAGAACGATGCTGTGATTTGAACAGAATTGCAGGCAGAGATCCACTGTCATACTCGTGCTTTTAACAGAGTAAGGACCAAGATCACCAGTAACAAGATGGCATCCCACGTAGCCAGGTGTTGCTAGAATATTAATCAGACTGATAATTAATTCAAACACGCTTATTATTGATACAAATGTGACCTGTCACCATGATACCCTGATAAAATCGCACATCTTTTAAAACATAAAAGTAGAAAGAAAATTACTTTGGGTGAAAAATGTGAATATAAACCTTTTCAAAGTGTGTACATGTATGTCATAAACGTCTGATTTTGAATAGTGAATACATGTACCATATAATTTTCATATTTTACATCCCAATTACAGTATTTTACACTTTCCTTAAGTTTGGGGATGTGCGACTTTAATTATTAATTCGTAGTGACGGGCCACAAACGTTTATTCACTTGTTACTTGAATCGTATATGTTAAGTCAAAATATATTTATAAGTTAATAGAATAAATAATGACAATTGTGTAAAACCTTAAATGTAAGATTAATTATTTGATTTAAAGTTCAACATTTCAAATTATTACCCTATAAGTCAAGTTGACGTTTAGACATTTGGATTAGTAGGATGTTGTTGTTGTTGTTGTCGTCGTTTTATGGCACCTGTGACACTCCAGTGTCCTTTGTGCCAGTCACTATACGTCAGAGTTCACTGTAAGATTGTCAGGTCATGTTGTGGTTTGGTTATATAGTCTTAACTCCTTTTTTTTAAACTGATTTCTATCAGGATGTGTACATGAGTATCTCTAGGAGAGCATTTAAGTTTATATAATTATACCAGTATCAACAATAAACTGGACTACACATGCCAGTTTTGACTTTTCTTTGAGTAGGCTTGAGAGTGTTAGCTGATTTTGTGTGTGATTTAGCCTTTGTAGCAGGAGTTTCCTTTCCATTTCATACTTTTTACAATCTATTCAAGATGATCTCTTGCCATCTCTTCATGGAGAAGAATTTATGTTTCAAGGTTACCTTCCTTTCTATTTGTTTATAATTATTATTCTTAGAATCATTCCATTCAGTTTGCCATTCCTCAGTTAGTTTTGTTTTGAGTATGTGTTTAGTTTCAGTAATTGTTAAAGGCAGTGATATGTCAATTTTCTGTTTCTTACTGGCCCGTTTCGCCAGTAGGTCAGCCTCTTCATTTCCGGGGAGACCAGAATGTCCAGGAATCCATTCAAATATCACACTACAATTTTGATTATGAATATTTATTAAAGTCAGACGTATGTCACATATAATCTTGTTATCTGGATTGAACTGCGAAATGGCTTGCAAGGCACTTAAGCAGTCCATAAAGATACATGAATGCATGGGTTGAAATTCTTCAATCCATTCAAGTGCCATAAGTACCGCAAAAAGTTCTGCAGTATATATATAAGTATTATCACTTAAACGTACATATTTAGAGCTCTTAAGTATGGCGATATATTAGACGAAGGCTTCGACCTCTGTATGGCGTCCGTGGTCGTTTTTCAGTACTTTTTCAGACGATCTTGACAGGTATTTTACATGTATCTACGGTGATACGCTGCCTACAGAGGCCGAAGTTCCGATAGTTGTTACACACTGGCGTTTCTAGCTCAGACTCCACGGAATCGGTTGAGTCCCGAACAGACGGAAAATATCCAATTTTACACCATACCTGACACTTACGAGAGTGAAAAATCACTCCTACTACCCACCTCGGTCATGCCAATCCGGATTCCATCCTTATTTCGTCGTAAAAATGGGTGAAAACCGCGAAAAAATCGCCAAGAAAGTGTTCCTTCAGTCCGTACGCGATTTTTTTCGCTGATGCCCAAAGCCCAAAGCTAATACGTAGCTTACGTAGCTTAGTAGTAACGTAGCTTTTGGCATCAGCGCAAAAATCGCGTACGGGACTGAAGGAACACTTCTTGGCCGATTTTTTTCGCCGGTTTTCACCATTTTTACGACGAAATAAGGATGGAATCCGGATTGGCATGACCGAGGTGGGGTAGGTAGGGAGTGATTTTTCACTCTCGTAAGTGTCAGGTATGGTGTAAAATTGGATATTTTCCGTCTGTTCGGGACTCAACCGATTCCGTGGAGTCTGAGCTAGAAACGCCAGTGTGCTAACAACTATCGGGAACTTCGGGCCTCTGTAGGCAGCGCTATCACCGTAGATACATGTAAAATACCTGTCAAGATCGTCTGAAAAGTAGCTAAAAAACGACCACGGACGCCATACAAGAGGTACGAAGCCGAGCCCCCCCCATTCGTCTAGGGATATATATGCTACTTCCCGTAGTGTTACTATTCGGGTCATGTGATCCATCCGAATTATACGTGGAGGGATTGACCCAATTTTGTGTGAATAATTTCTCTAGCCAAAAGGCTTTTCTCATTCATATCCACAATGTTTTTTGTTTTGTCATAAATCTCTGTGGAAATAGATGGTTCTTCAAGGAGCCAGAAAGGGAACGTATTGTGCAGAGGGTACAACCGTATATCTGTACAATTCCATTTCCCTTCAAATGGGGTGTGGTGATCACTTTTTTCCCATTTTTCTGCAAAATAATGCTTTTGCCAACAATCTTTTTGCAAAGGAAGATTGGGGTGAGAGTTATCGTGAATACTAAGTTTATTGTTATATAGCTGACACAAAAAGTTTCGGCGTAATTGCAAAGGAGGTTCACCACATTCAACCTGTAGTACATTATGGGAAGTACCAGGTAATGCTCCAGTAACAGCTCTAAGACCTTGATATTGTATACTATTGAGTTTCCGCTTCTGTGTTATAGATGCCGAATTAAAGGCCTCACAACCATATTCCAGAATGGGCTTGATAATCATTTTGTACAGATGTAACAAAGTACAATTATCAGCACCCCAATTCATGCCACTAATGCACTTCAACAAATTCATCTTCTTTTTACATCTTGTAACAGTATAGAGAATATGTTCCTGCCAGGTTAATTTGCTGTCAAAAATTACTCCTAAGAATTTAGTCGAGCTTGATAGAGTTAAGGGCATGTCCTGAATAGTGAGCTTTGGTTCCTGTTTCTTTTTGTTTGTGAAGAGGACTGCGACCGTTTTACTTTTTTTTTTTTACTTTTTTGCACCACAGGCCTATGTTGACTAGATTTTGTTGAATCTGGTCTGAAATGAACTTTACATTCCTGTTTGTCTTCCATATCGCTATATCATCTGCATATTGAGATAAATGGATATTTTTTATTACTTTATGTAAATCACTCACGGCTATGTTAAAAAGAATGGGGCTTATGACACTGCCCTGTGGAATGCCATTTTCAATTTCCTTCAGTACCGAGAAAGTTCCATTTAATTTGACCTGTATTTTCCGGTCGGAAAGAAAGTGTTGAATCCATTTAGCCATCCGCCCATGAATTCCTAAATGTTGTAGTTTTATTAAGATACCTGTACGCCATACCATATCATAGGCTTTCTCCAGGTCTAAGAAGACCGCTAATGTGCTCTCCTTATTAGCGAAACCTTTGTCAATACAAGATTGTAGCCGAATTATATGATCTTTAGTACTTCTTCCCTTACGGAAGCCACTTTGTTGTGTATTTAACAACTGGTATTTTTCAAGATACCAAATAAGTCTAGTATTAATCATACGTTCCATCAACTTGCACATCATAGACGTAAGAGCAATAGGTCTATATGATTTCGGATCAGAAGGGTTCTTTCCTGGTTTAAGTACAGGAATAAGAACAGCCTCCTTCCAAGAGACAGGGAGTGAAGAGGTAGTCCATACTTCATTAAAAATAAAGAGTAGGTACCTTCTTGCCTTTTCTGGTAGATATTTGATAAACAAATTACTAATTTCATCTTTCCCAGGCGTGGTACACTTTGATGATGTAATAGCATTATTCAGTTCAAGTAAATTAAAATTATCGTTATATATTAGGTCTTCATTTTCCCAGACCTTAAATTGCTCCTCCTCATCTTTTTTCTTTTGTAAAAATTCCTCATTACAGTTTTCATTACTGCTTACATTAACAAAATGGTTTGCTAAATGAGTAGCCTTTTCCGCATCTGTTAGCAAACTGATATCACCTTGCTTTAATACTGGGATACTAATCGGCTTTTTTGTCTTATTAATACGTTTCACTTTCTCCCAGATATTTTTCGAAGAAGTTTGATTATTTATGGAGGTACAAAATCGCCTCCAATCTTCTCGCTTAGTCTGTTTAATAACCTTCCGAGCGACAGCACATGCTTTTTTTTTATAAATGATTAAATCGTCGGGGTGACGTGTTTTCCGTAAGACTTTTAAAGCTGTCTTTCTGTTTTTCACAGCTTGTGTACATTCATCAGTCCACCAGGAAGATGGAGGTTTATATGACTTATTTGTTTTAACAATAGGGAAGGATTGGTTAATTGCTTGTTTCAATTGAGTAATATAGGCATTATATATTTCTTCAATACTTTGAAGTCCATCTGGTTCAGTAATGACCTCATTACATATTTCTTGAAATTTATTCCAGTCCCCCTATTTAAGAGACCATTTTTTTGGTGGTTTATAATATAACATAATATTATAATATAATATACATATTATGGGGTGTAATAGCACTTCTCATTTATTTCTACCAAAAATGGGGTGATGATCACTACCCCATGTGTCATATACAATAGACCAGTTACTGTTTGCCCCCACAGTGTGGGAAACTAAGGTAATATCAATACATGAAGTAGAGCCTTGATGAATATTAATCCTGGTCCCTTCTCCACTATTGATGCAGAGTAAGTTGTGCTTATCTACAAATTGTTCTATCAGCTGACCATTGGTATCAATGTTAATACTCCCCCATAGAGGGTTGTGACCATTAAAATCCCCACATATTACTGTTTTTCCAGTGATATGTGGCTCAAGATCATCAAATAAATGACAGTCATTTATATTCATACATGGGTTATATACATTAATTACATTCAGCCTTTCCTTATTTTTACAGAAAATTTCGACAATTTGATACTGCACTCCAGTATCTGTATCCTTAAGTAAATTTGCTGGAATACTCCTTTTAACAAAAACTGCGCAACCTCCTCCTGCTCCCTTATTTGAGGAGAGCTTTCTATCAGCTCGAAAAATGTTATATCCAGGAAGGCTAAAATTCTTGTCTTCCTTTAACCAGGTTTCCTGTACACAAATTAGATCTGGTTTAACATCAAAATTAGTTAACGAATGTTTCAATTCACAACCATGAGCAACTAAGGACTGAGCATTCCATTGTAAAATGATAACCATTAAAACAAAAAGGAAACCAAACATATCAAAGGTTATTCTTTCCTTTTGTCAGCAGATGCTGACTTTGTAAGAGGTTGTTTGTTACTCTTCTCCCTGTCTTTTTTCCGCTTTATTGCGGGAAATAAGCGTTCAATGAATAACTGAATTTCCTGCTCTCTTTCTTTGCCTGATTTGGAATCCCAAATCTGGAGTGTCCCTATAATTATGTTACCAGGGACTGATCGATTTGTATGAAGTCAGATGTCTGACTGTCTGCTTCTCTCACCGTGTCTGTCTGAGTTTCCACATCTTTCGTTAAAGGCTTTGGAGTGGATTTGGGCGTATTCTGCCGAACTTGCTTTTCTCCTCTCTGTTCTTGTGAATTTTGATGGGGGATTTGTTGTACTGGAGCAGTAGTGCTTGGTGTAAGTGTGTTGTGAGTGTGTATTATCTGTGGTTGTTGAGAATTGTTGCTCGTATTATTAATGTCTACTTTTGGGCGAATACTTTTAGCTGCCTCAGCATAAGATATATTAAATGTTACCCGAATCTCCTGGATTTTCTTTTCAGCCGTCATAGTGCTACACCCAGCATAGGCAGAAGAGTGATTTCCTCCACAACGACTACACTGTACCTTATCCTTCTGAGTACATTCCTCAAACTTATGGGGGCCACTACACCGAACACATCTCGCAGAGCTGTGACACGCACTGGCAACATGACCCAGACGCTGGCATCGAAAGCATCGAATTACCGGTGGAACATAGGGTTTAGTCTGAAACACCTCGTACCCTAATTTGACCTGCTCAGGCATTTGTGGACTATTGAAGGTTAAGACAACTGACAAAGTTTTCCTTACTGTTCCATCTCTCCTGTGGGTGATTCTTTTAGCGCCAATCACCCCTTGTTGCTGACATTCACTAACAATCTCCTCATCTTCAACATCTAGGGACACACCAGAAATCACACCCCGACTTTGTGTTTCGGATTTGGCAAAATCTGCTTTTACAGCCCATTCCCCGAGTCGTGTAATGTTTTTCAATTTTAGAGCCTGGGAGGATGTCATGCATTGGATACTAATGCCCCCTTGGCTGGTCCTGCCCACACTCTTTACAAAGCCCTGTCCGTGCTCATTCAGAGCCTTTGCTATTTTTATAGGGTTTACTTTAGCTAGTGCAACGTCAGGTGACGTGAGAACTACTATTTCAGAATTCGTCTGCCCACCATGTCTGTTCATATTTGTCTTTGCTTGTTTGTTCTTTGGTTTGATTGTTTTCCATAGAGCATGGTCGGTTTCGGTTTCACTTCCTGTATTACTACTAGAAGCATTACCACTACTATCTCTACTAGTACTGGATCTTTTCAGACTAATGTTATTTCCGGCATTACCAATGCCTCTTTCAAATGCATTTTTACTAGCTCGGTGTGACCGAGCTGGTGACTTGGGTTCTCGTTCTTGTACCTGGCTTATAAGTTTGTCGAGGGTTGAGCGGTCCCTCCTCCGCCCCGCCCTTTTTTGGACCTGGTCCTCCAGTTTTCGCTGGGACAATTGTTCCCACGACATATAGGCTCCTCAGAGCCATCAGAGTCCCCACCGTCACCAGAGGCCGAAACCCCGGCCGACTCATCGGCCATCTTGTAATGACCTCGAGACCGCACATGCACAATGCACAAAACGGTGTCCAATTTTTCAAGTAAAACTAAGATGTAATACAGAAATTGCAGTAGTCGAATACAAAATATAATAATAAAGAAGGAGTTGGTCTCACCAAACCACAAACGTCATGAACGTTGCGTCAATTTGGTCAGTAGGAAACGAGTCCTGGGTCTACAGACACGTGGTTAAAGCAGCAGCAAGAAACACGTCCGTCCAGTACCGAGTCCTGCGAGGAAATCGGATTAGTAGGAGACTCATCAGCTTTCGTATCACTAAAATTATCAATTATACTAAATCAAAGTTACACTATATGGTTCCATGACATATGCTCCGGCGACAAATGCTCCGACGACAATTGCTCCGAAAATGCGACAAAATGCTCCGCGACATTTGCTCCGCGACAAATGCTCCGGCGACATTTGCTTCCGGCGACATTTGCTCCGACGATATTTACTCCGGCGACAAATGCTCCGGCGACATTTGCTCCAGCGACATTTGCTCCGATCGACATTTGCTCCGGCGACATTTGCTCCGACGACATTTGCTCCGCGCGACATTTGCTCCGCGCGACAAATGCTCCGGCGACATTTGCTGGGGTGGCAATTTCTCGGTGACAACAGTTCGTATAATGGTGCGATAAATGCTCCGGCGACATTTGCTCTGCGACATTTGCTCCAACGACAATTGCTCCTAAGGTGCCACAATTGCTCCTACGATATTTGCTCCAAAGTTACGACATTTGCTACGGTGACATAATTATGATCCGGCGACAACAGCTCGGCGATAATTGCTCCTACGACAATTGCTCCAGTGACAATTGCTCCTACGACATTTGCTCCGTCGACAATTGCTTCGGCGACAATTTCTTCGACATTTGCTATTTAAGGTGTGACAATTGCTCCAACGACAAATTATCTTACATTTGCTATTGCTGTTTGCTATTTTATTGAGTATCCCAATTTACAATGCATGTTTTCTTCCATACACTGTCATTTTTATTTTATAGCCTACTATAATAATGAATTAAATTTCCGTTTGTGAACTATCTAGGCTATAGGGTTTTGTTCGAATTTTTGCCGGTTTCTGAGTATTTTATGTACGTATACAAGTATTCACGTAGTTACACATCTCATCTTGACTTGAATTATTTTAAACAAGGTGCTCACAATGTTAACTAATGTCTTTAATAAGATTACTTAGAGATTAAAACTTACTCATATATTCTAAAATTCGTAACGCTTTAGAAAAGACTATACGGCGCACGTTTGTAAGGATGTCTATGACGCAAGCATCTGTATTATCTCGTTCTGTATACACAATCGATCAGCTAACAACACAGAGTTCGGTTCACTGGATGTAACACTCTCAGGCCAACTATATACGAAAACCTTTTTTCACTTAGATTTGCGTTATTTAGATAAAAAACAATACCAATTAGTTCACCGGATGCGAAAATGCCAAAAACCCTGTCGTGGAGGGGGACACGCCCTCCCCCATCGAATGCTTCGCGCCTCACTTGCGTTTTCCTACGATTGTAGATATTACCCCCCCCCGCCCACTCCCGGTGAAAAATCCTGCGTACGGCCTAAGTCTGTTTAGTATAGAGGGTGGCCCAGAAAGAAATGCTACGAGTATGATCGCTAATTTCTTCACCATTATCGGCAAAATGTCATTAATTTTTATTTCGTTGGTTAGAACATTCTTTTTCTTAATAAAATGATACCATGATCATTGATTTTGAGTAAGGCCTTTTGATTCTAGGGCCATTTTTCGGAGGCAATGCATTACCCAAATTTGCAATTTTTCAAAAGCGGTGGAATGCCCTCGCTTTCATAAGGAAGACGATGGCGAGCTACATCCCATTGTCATCGCGGTTCGTCTGGTATGGCATGCTGAGACGCGTGAATATTTCGGTATTCTGATGATAACTTGAGTGTCAAAAATAGTAAATTTGGGAAATTGCATTGCCTCCGAAAAATGGCCCTTAGAATTAGAACGCCTTACTCAAAATCAATAATCTTGGTATCATTTTATTTGAAAAAGAATGTTCTAACCAACGAAAATAAAAATTATGACATTTTACGATATTAGGTTTCTGGGCCACCTGTATAGTGATTTTGTAATAACGTTCCAGAAAGAAAGCATAATCTTGAAACGGAATGAATAGGTGTGATGAAATAAACTATTCTTTTTTATTGATCAAAATCAATAAAGCAATTGCACAATCACAACAGTAACCTTTTGCATAACACAGAACAGTAATGCGAACGGAGTGAAAAACAAAGGCCTTTTTAAATACTGAAATAAGTTCTTTCTTTCTGAAGTATAAAGGTGACTGTTTTTATAGGATATGACATAAAACTTTTTTTTTATTTTTAGCAGAGTCAAGCTGTACATTAAAATTAGTGAGAATAACCTTGGAATTTGCCTTGAATTTGCAATCTTCTTTTATAGAAATTATAATGACAGTGTGGGGGGAAACATGCATTGTTTAATTGGGTTACTCAATAGATTTGTACTCTGAGATACGTAGGTGTAGAACAAGAACGATGTAGAAATAGCACCATTCCGTCTTGATTCGGTTATTGAATAATCAGTGATAAATGACTGTTGTGGATTTTATGTGAACATAATTGTACATAACGGAACCGTGCAATAAATGTAAGATATTGTCTACAGATTTTATTTTGAAGTGTGTACATGTGGCTACATTTGATCTACATTCTCTTTTGAGTATCGTGTGATATCTAATTCTTCTCTCGTTTTTCT
>JZLH01S0613780.1:40104-52775 GCA_001188425.1 Eucidaris tribuloides
TGAGCTAAGGCTTCAGAAAACCTCAAAATGCCTATCCTCTGGAACTGTACCGCCGGCCGAAGGTTCCGGCGCGCCGTTGGCGCACACGCTGCTGAAAGTTCAATAGGGGACTTTCGAAATTCCACGTAAGGAAAGAGGACGGCGTCGACGCTTGCAATCGATCTGCGCTCATGCGCGAACCGCAAAACGTACCTCCCTTGCAAAAGACAACCTTGCTCTCGGCAATTAGCGTTCGTTCTGTAATGACGACGAAGAGTTCGTAGACCCGCCATTATTGCCGGTATTTTAGAGCGCGTTTGAGCATGGTTTAAGCCAGATTACTATACAGTGTTTGTTGTTCTCTTCATTTCCTCTTTCATTTTACCGTCTAAATTTCCTCTTTTGTTCTTTCTATCAGTCTTTTCTTTCTTCTTTTTTTTCTTTCTTTCTTTCTGTCTTTCCTTTATTAATTCTATCAGTTCTTTCCTTCTTCTTCTTCCTGTCTTTCTTTATTTCTTTCTATCTGCCTTTCCGTTCGTTCTTTCTATTGTCCTTTCTTTCTTTCTTACTTTCTTTCCTTCTTTCTTCTTTCTTTCTATCTGCTGTCTTTCCTTTCTGTCTGTCTGTCTTTTCTTTGTTTCTGTTTGTTTTTTCTTTATTTCTATCTGTCTTCCTTTCGTTCTTCTTTCTGTATGTCCTTCCTTTCTTTCTATTCTGTCTTTCTTTCTACTATCCATCTGTCTTTTTCCGTCTTTCTTTTTTTATCTTACTTGCTTTCTGTCTTTCCTTAGGCCTATCTGCTCTTTCTCTTTCCTTTTTTATCTCTCTGTCTTTCTTTTTGTTTTTAATTTCTTTCTTTCTGTCTATCCTTCCTTTCTTTCAATCTATCTATCTTTCTTTTCTTTCTTACTGTCTGTCTTTCCTTGCATTCTTTCTATCTGTCTGTCTTTCCTTTGTTTCTTTTTGTTTTCTTTATTTCTTTCTGTCTTTCCTTTCGTTCTGTCTGTCCTTCCTTTCTATCTGTCTTCCTTTCTTTCCTTCTATATCGCTCCTGCTTTTCCATCTTTCTTTTTTTTATCTTAATTTCCTTTCTGTCTTTCACTTAGGCCCATCTGTCTGTTTTCCTTTCCCTTTTTCTATCTGTATTTCTTTTTGTTTTTAATTTCTTTCTTTCTGTCTATCCTTCCTTTATTTCAATCTATCTTTCTTTTTCTTTCTTGCTATCTGTCTTTCCTTGCATTCTTTCTGTCTGTCTTTTATTTGTTCTGTTTATTTTTCTTTTTTTCCTTTCGTTCTTTCTGTCTGTCCCTTTATTTCTATCTGTCTTTCCTTTCTTTCCTTCTATATATCCGTCCTCTTTCCCATCTTTCTTTTTTATCTTACTTTCCTTTCTGTCTTTCCTTATCTATCTTTCCGTCTTTCCTGTATTTTTTTTATTATTCTTTTTGTCTTTAATTTTTCTGTCTGTCCTTCCTTTCTTTCGATCTTTCTTTTCTTTCCATCTTTCCTGTCTTTCTTTCCATCTTACTTTCCTTTCTGTCATTCCGTCTTTTTCTGTCTTTCCTTCCTTTCTGTCTTTAAATTCTTTCTTTTTATCTATCTTTCCTTCCTTTCTTTCTTTCTTACTTTCTATTTTCTCTTTCTTTCTATCTGTCTTTCCTGTCTCTTCCATCTTGCTTTTTCTATCTTTCTGACCATCTATCCTTTTCCTTCTTTCTTTCAATGTCAAGATGTCATGTTTAATATTCACATCGCTTGTTGATTTCGTAATGACGTCATAATCTGCAAGGCGTTTATTTGCACTCCATGCACTAATCCGCGTACGTTCCCGTCGTCAAATCGAAAGCGCTTAAAAATCAAGACGGTAATTGTGCGCGAGGACGGTCATGGTTGGTTGAACTCGCCGTACTCTTTGCCTACCGTCGTGAATCGAAAGCTCCCTAATATTTCTCCAGGTCTAAGAAGACCGCTAATGTGCTCTCCTTATTAGCGAAACCTTTGTCAATACTAGATTGTAACTGAATTATATGATCTTTAGTACTTCTTCCCTTACGGAAGCCACTTTGTTGTGTATTTAACAACTGGTACTTTTCAAGATACCAAATAAGTCTAGTGTTAATCATACGTTCCATCAACTTGCACATCGTAGACGTGAGAGCAATAGGTCTATATGATTTCGGATCAGAAGGGTTCTTTCCTGGTTTAAGTACAGGAATAAGAACAGCCTCCTTCCAAGAGACTGGCAGTGAAGAGGTAGACCATACTTTATTAAAAATAAAAAGTAGGTACCTTCTTGCCTTTTCTGGTAGATATTAACAAATTACTAATTTCATCTTTCCCAGGCGTGGTACATTTTGATGATGCAATAGCATGATTCAGTTCAAGTAATTTAAAATTATCGTTATATATTAGGTCTTCATTTTCCCAGACCTGAAATCGCTCCTCCTCATCTTTTTTCTTCTGTAAAAATTCCTCACTACAATTTTCATTACTGCTTACATTAACGAAATGGTTTGCTAAATGAGTAGCCTTTTCCGCATTGTTAGCAAACTGATATCACCATGCTTTAATACTGGGATACTAATCGGCTTTTTTGTCTTATTAATACGTTTGACTTTCTCCCCAGATATTTTTTCGAAGAAGTTTTATGGATGTACAAAATCGTCTCCAATCTTCTCGCTTAGTCTGTTTAATAACCTTCCGAGCGACAGCGCATGCTTTTTTATACATGATTAAATCGTCAGGGTGACGTGTTTTCCGTAAGACTTTTAAAGCCGTCTTTCTGTTTTTCACAGCTTGTGTACATTCATCAGTCCACCAGGAAGATGGAGGTTTATATGACTTATTTGTTTTAACAATAGGGAAGGATTGATTAATTGCTTGTTTCAATTGAGTAATATAGGCATTATACATTTCTTCAATACTTTGAAGTCCATCTGGTTCAGTAATGACCTCACTACATATTTCTTGAAATTTATTCCAGTCCCCTTTTTTAAGAGACCATTTTTTTGGTGGTTTATATGGGGTGTAATAGCACTTCTCATTTATTTCTACCAAAATGGGGTGATGATCACTTCCCCATGTGTCATATATAATAGACCAGTTACTGTTTGCCCCCACACAGTGTGGGAGACTAAGGTAATATCAATACATAAAGTAGAGCCTTGATGAATATTAATTCTGGTCCCTTCTCCACTATTGATACAGAGTAAGTTGTGCTTATCTACAAATTGTTCTATCAGCTGACCATTGGTATCGATGTTGCTACTCCTGGCCATTAAAATCCCCACATATTACTGTTTTGTCAGTGATATGTGGCTCAAGATCATCAAATAAATGAGAGTCATTTATATTCATACATGGGTTATATACATTAATTACATTCAGCCTTTCCTTATTCTTACAGAAAATTTCGACAATTTGATACTGTACTCCAGTATCTGTATCCTTAAGTAAATTTGCTGGAATACTCTTTTTAACAAAAACTGCGCAACCTCCTCCTGCTCCTTTATTTGAGGAGAGCTTTCTATCAGCTCGAAAATTATTATATCCAGGAAGACCGAAATTCTTGTCTTCCCTTAACCAGGTTTCTTGTACACAAATTAGGTCTGGTTTAACATCAAAATTAGTTAACGCATGTTTCAGTTCACAACCATGAACAACTAAGGACTGAGCATTCAGGTAACGCGTAGTGTATCTATAAAATATGCAAAGGTTGTTTGAAAATAGTGGTTACATTTTCAAGCTCGTATTCTCGTTATTGATTATTCTCGTTTGAGCCTGGTCATAGAGTTTTTGTTTTCACTCCAGTGGGTCCCGTGACGGCGTGACCACGCTAGTTACCGGAAGTGACGTTTTGCCGACCATGAGTGGCGGAGCTAGATTTTTTGTAGGGGGGCACTGGGGGCCTTGAAATTTTGTAGGGCTCCAAAATAATTTTTGAGGCGCATACACATTTTTTGCCTTCATGTGTTTTTTTTCCGGAGGGGGGGGGGTAGGGAGTAACGTCATTTACAAAGAGATTATTATTATTATTATTATTATTATTATCATTATTATTATTATTATTATTATTATTATTATTATTATTATTATTATTATTATTACTATTATTATTATTATTATTATTATTATTATTATTATTATTATTATTATTATTATTATTATTATTATTATTATTATTATTAATACTATTATTATTATCATCATCATCATCACCATTATTATTTTGCTTGTCACATTTATATGCCCCGCAAAACAAATAGATCTAGGCTAAATTGGCACAAGTTCAGCATAATTTTGGGGCGACTCTAAGTACAAAAGGCTGTGGCAAACTGGGCACGGCAGTTCACGAGTCCGGGGGAATTAGAATTTCGGCAGTGCTCGGATGCAGGTTTAGTGTGAGGTATGATCAATATAAAAGCATTATCTTCCTGTAACTAATGTAGTCTATTAGTCTGTCCAATCTGCTCATGGAGTAAACCCCGGGAGTAAACCGTGAGCAGAGATTATTTTCCAATGGGGCACATGCAAAACATCGTAAAAACATTGAGATTTAGAAATCATTCTAGCCTGCTCGTTATACATGACCGGATAGGATAAATGTATGTGACTGTGACAAAACCGAGCGCTGCAATTATCGCAGGTTTTATCATTGACGAGAGCACTTCATTTGCATAAAATCAACAAGTGTGTACCGACCGATGCGAAAAAAAGGTAAACAAACTTCGAAGCTAAAATCTCATTCGAAACACAAAATACTGATTCTAAATGTAAAGAAATTAGGAGTGTGATGGATTTCCGATAAACGTGTGTGGACAGACTATTCGATGATTTTAAAACATTTTAGGCTTCTAGACAAACAGCCTAGCAACCTGCTAAAAAGTCACATAAGTTTGTTACTTGTAATATCAATAATTGGGTCACAATATAATATAAATTACGTACAGTATTGAAAAGTAGTGGTTACTTTTGAATAATAATTATTATTTGATAATTTCTCCTTTGATGTTTCTCCTGCATTCCTCGTTATACAGAAAATAACAGTCTTGGTCGTAACGATTTGCTGAGGAACAGAGAAGGGGAGGTAGGGTATTATAGGTACCCTAATAATCTAGTCTCAATACCAGACCTGGGACCTTTCTTTTTTTTTCGTTCGGTGTATTGCTGCAACCTGCAACAAAAACAAGCATTTTAATTAAATCACGACACCACGCTCTTTGTCAAGGTAGCCGGGCAAGGTAGTTCATTCCTGTTTTCATAATAGGATGAATTCCTTTCATTTATTTAAAGTTAAATCATCCTTTGTCCAAAAATCTGTACGCTTCAATTTCCCCGTTGTTTGGAATTCAGTTCCCAGTGATATATGCCACTCCAAAAATGTGAAATTGTTTAAAAAATCCCTTAAAATGTATTTCTTATCCAAATACTCATAAAGTGATCTTCCCCAATCTTATGTTTGTGATTTAATGATGCTTACCCGTTTTGTTTGTTTTTTGGTTTTGTATGTTTTTTTGTTTTTTGTTTTGGGGTCGTTGTCTATTGTCTCTGATGTGTAGTGTATGTAACAGTGTAAATTATAATTACTGCTTTGTAAGATTTTTTTTCTCAGCTATAGAGAGAACTTATTTTCACAAGGCCCCTGTGCTTTTTTTTCAAGTTCTCTTTTCATTTCAAACTGTTTATAATACGGCTGTTTATTCTTTGTACTTGCATACAATGCAGTTTGTTTGTTATAATATGCTGGCATTTGTGTTTACATGTTACTTTTTTTTAATAAATTAAATGAATGAATGAATTATACCGGTCAGCGAATTTTTTTATTTACACAACTTTTAGCCATATCGAATAAATAGGCTCTTCAAACGACTGGCACACAAGTCTGACGCAGGTATATTTCACTACTGCGTACGCAGTGTGTTGTGCGTGATCGACTGCGCGTGTTTGCATTGCTGTATCTTATTCTCTATGTTTATGTCAGCTGTGTGTTATGCATGCTGGATGATGCTGCACACGTAATGCCACAGAGTACATAGTGCAGTGCTTGCCAACAATGACCACAGTGCAACTTGTGTCCATTGCAAGTGTAGGCCTATCTGAGTCTGATGCTTACCTGAGTCGGTTATACTTTTTTTCCGTATTTCAGGCTGACTTGGATGTATGAGATCCGTAGCCTATGTGCTATCGACTAGTACAAAGGAAGAGGGCTAACTGAACATTTGAGAATTGTAAAGAACATAGGCCTAATAACTATAGGACCTGTCTAATTATGACGCATCTCTGCCTGAATATTCATTCTGCACGTTTCTACATCTGCATAGTTGGTTTAATTATAAGACCACAAATCAGTACATCTACTACAGTCCCCCCCCCCCACACACACACACACACACACCACCACCACCACCACCAACCTCGGCCAATGTGTTACAATCTGACGTCGCGAGTGTGAATGAGGCATTATTTTGTTCGCGCATGTGTGACCATGGCACTGTAGCTATAGGCCTACATCACATGTACCCATAGGCGTACGCAGGATTTTGCAAAGGGGGGTGTTTATCAGCAGCCAAATCCCTGGTCTATTTTTTTTCCGGTCTGCCAGCTGCCGAAAATGTGAAAAAATTTTCATTCCAAATCCGAGGTCAAAATTTTTTCCCCGTCAGCCCAGCGAGCCAAAGTGATTTTTTTTTTCTTTTTCATTCCAAATCGGAGTCACAATTTTTCCCGGTTCGGCCCAGCCGGGGGGGGGGGGGGGGGGGGGTTGTAGGGTGAATTACAAATTTCAAAATTTTCGGACACCCCCCTTTTGCTAAAGGGGGGTGTTTAACACCTAAACACCCCCCCCCCCTCCCCTGCGTACGCGTTATGGCCCTCGTGGTATTGTCGCAACCCGGATAGCTGAAGTTGACGGGTTCGAATCCTGGTTCATTTTTTCTGACATGATCATTATAGATCAGCAGTTGTGATTAAATCACAGAGAGAGACAATGAAAAATCTATTTCATGCGTTGTTATGCTTAAAATGGCGAAACTGTTGCAACTATAATGTGATCGTTTTTTCTCTAATTTCTGTTTCGTCCATTTTCCTTGTGTAATACATGTGGGAAATATCTTTGAACATACTCAATTTTAGCACCTTTCCCTTTTTATACTCCAGGACAAAAAGATACAGACTTGTGGAAGTTTCTGCCGCAGTCTTGCATGTGCGTTGGCCTGATATTTTTCACGTGTAGCAGACAGTGAAGTGTCTCCCGTATTTTAACGAAGAGAGGTAGGGTATGAAATAGCTGTAGACAGCTCAACAATAATATGACATAAGACACAACAAAAAAGTAACTAACCCCTTTTTCAAAATATTATAACTTTAAAAAAGAACGGCGTTGAGCACAATAATTTGGCAATGATGTTCCTGCTCTAATTGACTAACTTCTGTGAGAAAATGTGATTGGTTCGTCACGTCATGCATGAGTGAGCACATATTAAAGGCAAAAAGTCACTTTTCAAAAGTCACAAGGGTCATTTTGGGGGGTTTTCGATGCAGGATTTTGACAAATTCTGTTTCTGGTGAATGATTAATCGCTATTTATGTTAATCATCTATCGTTTGATCTTCTCATACCTCCTTTGACACTTTTTGCATATTTTACGCTTCGGTGAGCGCAATTTAAAAATGTCCACCCTTTCTCGATTTTGAAATTGTAAAATCCATTAAATTTACTGCAAAAATTTAAATCCGATTTTTTTCAGCAAAATGTATCTTTACGTGTTGTACGAACATAAGAGGTTGTAACCATGTCATGGTTGAGTGAGCACACTTTATAAATAAAGGGAAAAAATGTCATTATTTACCATTATTTTGGCATAAGAGATGACTCACGTGACTTTTGAAAAGTGGCATTTTCACCTTTAATGCATGCTCATTCATGCATGACCCAACAGACCAATCACATTTTCACACAGAAGTTAGTCAATGAGTGTAGGAACGCTCTTGCCAAATTATTTTGCACAAACTTGTTTTGTTAAAAAGTAATGGTATGTTGAAAAGGGGGGTAGTTACTTTTTTTGTTGTATTTATTTCAAGTTATGTTTAGTTTGTATTACTCATTGTTTTATTGATCCATGTATAGTATTCCCTGAAGGTGTTCACGCCGTGCCACGATATGTGTGCAACAAGCAGGCCTACAATATACCTCCAATAAAACAAACAAAAGCACAAAATCGAGTAAATTATGTTTATGCCTGTATTGGAAGTAGTATATTCTATTGGCAGTAGAAACGGATTAACCAATTAATTAATTACTTTCCTTCTTCTCTCTCATTCACTTCCCAAAGGTGTATTTATTATTTGCACAGCGCTATGTTTTGATGCTGTCATCGGAAATGTTCAAGAGAAAGCCATGAACACTCACCATGCGGCGGCTGATGAAGTGGTAAGAATACTCCGAACTTATTTAACTTCGAAGGTTGATAATATTCTTAGCTCTGTAATCCATCACTACTTGCTTATACTAGTTGGCTTACTAACTGCAGCGACTTCTATTGCCACACCCAAGTCCCTAACTAAAAACTGACCCGTTAAGGAATATTTTGTTATTCCGATTTGTTCGTGCTTATAAATTTGAATACCGACTCGGCGTTTTCACGTTTTGGAATTACTTCAGAATGTGTCAGATTCTAAAACTGGCTACACAATGTGCCACCACCACCACCACCACCACCACAACCACAACCACCACCACCACCACCATCACCATCACCACTACTACTATTACTATTAAAACTACTACTACTACTACTACTACCATTCATACTTACCATTGGCTGATTGGTACTGTTAGTTGGAGTTCATAACCTATATACCTCTGCATACAATCATGATCGCGACTCTGATTTTACACTTTCCTTACACTTTTCACAGGTTTTGTATTCCTATTTTATAGGTTTTTGGTATATTCTTGTCGGTCTTATATTTCATGGAAGTCTTCTGGACGGATTCCAATTATGTTACAAGGTAAAGAAATCTTATACTTCCTGCAACCAATTTTACGGGAAAGGGATGAGGGAGAGTGATTTTGACGTGACATCCATCATTGAGCTTCAGTCTTTTGTTGTCCAAAACTGTTCCTCGTGTTGTTTCCCTGATGCCACATCGTAATTAGTGTATACGAAAATGTATATCTGGAGGTTTTCCGAATGGAAATTTAACATTGTTTAATCTTTTCACGGGTTTCATGCAAATTTATTTCAAATCTAGAGTTAATAATGTGTTTACTGATAAACCTTACATATCACAATGAGTGATTCCTAATTTTTGTGTACGTTGTTTTGTTTCAAAAATACATCCATTGTCTATTTGTTTCCGCCAGTTGTTTTAAAATTTATCTGGCAAACAAACATATTTGAACTCTTCGAATTTGGTTACAGGTGTTCAATTACACGCTAGCCATCAAATTATTGTCACAAAATTCTTTCATCCTATTTATTTCCTGACTACATCTCTAAAAAGGATATGCGAAAATAAATGAATACACTTTTACTGCTTAATTATGTGTGCTCCCTTCCAACATTTAAAGATATTTTGTGTGGAATTGTTACATCATTCAACGATGAAATTTATAATTTTCTTATCTGTTTCATTGCTGCAGAATCCAATGAGAACGTATGGATATGCCTTCGTTATGTCTCTGACAGGCTATCTCGGCATTTTATTTGTCTTGGCCCTGATCCGTCTCTTCGGTGCTGTGCTAACGGTCACTAGTAAGTCCATCGTATTTAACATTATAATTCTTCATACTAGAATCTTGCTTTAGGATTGGTCAAGAGTTAATCACGTGATAAAGCATAGTTTTACCCAAAGATGATACGTATAGCGGCGCTTTAGGATCTTTGTTTTTACCCATCGATCACCCAAGAAGAAAAGTTCGTTTGCACTCGATTGTGACAATATCACTCTTAGAAAAAAGGGGGTTGATTATAACCTCTCCTTGTCCCGTATTTGGAACCTTTTAAGGTTCTTCAAGAAGCAGAAAAGGGTTCTAAATGGTTCTTTAGAACCATCTTTGGTTCTACCGGAAATCCTTTAGGGTTCTTTTTACAACCTTAGGGGTTCTCGATAGTATAAAGAACCCTACTGTTTTTGTATAGGGTTCTTTATGCCATCAAGAACCCCAAAGGGTGTATAACGAACCCCAAATGGTTCCTTGTAGAACCAAAAATGGTTCTATATCCATTTAGAACCGTTTTCTGCTTCTTGAAGAACCTTAAAGGGTTCCAAATACGGGACAAGGAGAGGTTCTAATCAGCATCGGTGATCTCTTCAATCATATACTCCCAGCGCGATATCAATATTTTTGAGTACGGACGAAATGAAAGTGCGTTGCATCATTATGTACATGTGATAGTACTTGGGTGTTTGCTGATTTTCAGTCCATATCATAATGTTTCAACGATTTTGAGTACGCGCGAAAGGAAATCTAATGATTAACGATAATAACTTTCTACAGATTAATGGCTCCATCCCATAAACCAAATAACTTTCAACTTCATCATTCGTGATGAAATATTTACAATTCATCCTTTGATTAAAGGCAGGGCGTCTCTTTTGCATGCTCAAAAATTAACATAGTGTAAATATATACTGGCATATAAAAGAAGATACCGTCTGAGAATCTTTAGCAAAGTATAGGAGCTGGAAACCTAGTGCTAGTGGAATTATAGTAATCGTTAGACTCTGATTTGATTTTTTGTCTTGCGAGACAAAAACTCCCAGCATAGAACGTACACTAAACGGCCATTGTTTGTCTTGCGCATTTTTCAAATTCTAGGTAATCATTGATCCCCAGATTTCACGGACATGTTCTTTATCAATAGCCTGAGGGCCGCAATGATCTTTTCCTGTTCTTCAGGGAGGAGTGCAAATGAGATCCCCTCCCTTTAATATTTTTCATTATATTTTCGGTTATTAAAGGGACGCGCCGCTCGTAATCCATGTACGTTTATTTACCTTACGCTTGCCCCTATTGCAAGGCAGTGCGTAACACTGAACTATATGCTACGTAGTGTAGAGTTCAGTGTTGCGTAACAACAATCATGGAGCTGCGAACAGAATTGCCGATGAGGGTCAGTTGGGCTTAGTTCGCCTTTCTTCGGGTGAATACGTGCTGCATAGGGAATTGCACACAATTCGTGCGCGCTCGTTTTCCGAAAGTATACGGGCATTCCCGAATATTACCCGAGTCGGGCCAGGTCCAAACGCACACGACTTGCGACTTTACGGTCCCTTTAATACTTACTTGTAAACAATTATAACATGTTTTTTTTCTTTCTCTTTTTCAGCGACCACAACGAGGAAGGCCGTAACAATAGTGTTGTCGTTCATGTTTTTCAGCAAACCTGTTACTATTCAGTAAGTTATTTTAATTCATAAAATTATATCAATGTATACATGTAAATGCATGTATATTTCATTGATTACCGTAATATATTGGGTAACAACAGTGGCTCATCTTTTCAGATTAAAATTGACAAGTTTGAAGATGCCTTCAAGTTTTGTTTCAGTATTTTGATTGATGATTGTGAGACGTGCCTAGTGATCTTACTTATAGCCTAGTCGGCAGACATTGCTGAAAACAGATGACATAACTTGATTCAGTGCAAAATTATGACTGAATTTATCCGAAAAGCAATTTTACCGTGAAATAACTTTATTATTACAAATATTGCAAGTTGTAGTCATTTTTATCTTTGCTTTAGTTTTCCTTATTACTTTGTCAGTGACTGTCTCTTTCTACCAAATTTGTTTTCCCTCCAACTAGATACCTATGGTCCGGGCTTTTGGTACTTGTTGGAATTTTCATGAATGTTTACAGCAAAAATCGACTGAAGATAAATAAATGGTTATCGCGACATGTAAGCCAGCTCATCATCCTGTTACACGTGAAAACACATCGGAGAGCACCGTCCTCTCAAGTGCAGTATGTGTGAGGCGACACGATTTTTTTTTTTATGCAGAATTGTTTGCGCTCGATCACCGACGCGTCACGGCGCGTATAGAGAGTGAGATACCATTAAGATCCCGGATTGCTCTATAGTTTACACCACATGTGGTATGACGATGAGGGATAAATCAAGATCAACATGATCATGGTAATGATGATGATAATGAGGACGATCGGAGGAGGAGGAGGAGGAGGACGATGACGACGACGATGACGAGGATGATGATTATAATGATGATGATTGATACTACTACTACTACTACTACTACTGTTAATACTAGCAGCAGTAGTAGTAGTATTATTATTATTAGTAGTAGTAGTAGTAATAATAATAATAATAATAATAATAATAATGATAATGATAATAATGATAATGATAGATAATAATAATAATAATAATAATAATAATAATAATAATAATAATAATAATAATTATTATTATTATTATTATTATCATTATTATTATTAAAACCGAATTCTTTTGTTCTCGGCCTATTGTTTCGATTCCCCTTAACGCGCACGTTTTTCGCCTCAACACTCTCCTGCCATATTGTGACGGAATAAACCCTATTGTCTGGATTCCCCCTATGGTGGGTTTTAATGTTATTATTGTTATCATTATAATAATAATAACAATAATAATAATAATAATAATAATAATAATAATAATAATAATAATAATAATAATAACAATAATA
>JZLH01S0613781.1:25854-39783 GCA_001188425.1 Eucidaris tribuloides
AATTCAAATTTGATGTAAGACTTGTGCAGATAAAGGACATACTTGACCGCAATGACCGATTCGGCTTGAGCGCTACAAAAAAGCCGTCTTGAAGAGCTTTCTAACTATTTAAGAGTGTGGGGGCCACGGCTCATGCATTTATACATTAATTATTACCTAACAACGATCATTAGCCGACAGATACGCGCTTTTTCTATGTCATCCTTCAAGGCACCCACTCAAAAAATAAATCATTCTAGCCCGTCAGTGCATTCTCATCAGCCAGCTGGTTACAAAAAGAGCTAACATCACAAATCACTAACTGACGACGAGTTTTGATAACAAGTGTCTCGTTTTAATGTTGTTTACTTTCAACCAAACCAACCAACCAACAACCAACCAACCTACCTACAACAACCAACCAACCAAACAACCAACCAACCACCAACCACAACCAACCACCCACCCAAACAACCAAACAACCACCACCACCCACCACCCACCAAACAACCCAACCAACACCACCAACCATTTAACCAACAACCACCAACAACAACACAAGCAACCAACCAACACCAACAACAACCAACATCCAACCAACCAACCCAACCAACCAACCAAACAACAACCAACCAACAACCAACCAACCACCGACCAACCACAAACAACAACCAACAACCAACAACCAAACCAACCAACCACCACACAACAACCAACAACCAACCAACCAGCCAAACGAACGAACGAACCGTGCCGACCAACCAACCACCAACACCAACCAACAACCAACCAACCAACCAACCAACCAACAACTAACAACCAACCAACCAACCAACCAACAACCAACTCCAACCAACAACCGTCACCAACCGTCCAACCAACCAACCAACCAACAACCAACCAAACCAACCAACCAACACAACAACCAACCAACAACAACAACAACTAACAATCACCCACCCACCTAATACCCACCACTCAACTCAACCACTCAACTACCCAACAACTGAACAAACCGACCAACCGTCCAACCAACCAACAACCATCCTAACTGACTCACCCAACATTTAACAACAACCAACCAACCGTCCAAACAACCGACAACCGACCAACACACCGACAAACCGACACAACCGTCCAACCAACCAACCAACCAAACAACAACGACTACCAAAAAATCAACCAACAGCCAACCAACAACCAACCACCAACCAACAACCACCAACCAACAACCAACCAACCAACCAACCAACAACCAACCAACCCAAACCCAAATTCCAAATCCAAAATGTTATCACATTTCTTTTACATGTTCTATAAGACAGTTGTTTTAATAAAGGAAAAACCCACACATACGTGCATACTTTAACGGTGAATTGGTGATACATTTAATTTTGGGTCTACTTTTTATTGCATCTAACGGACAATATCTATAACTTAAATTACATTGTTCTCCTCTCAAACTTTGTAATTGTACGACGTTATCAATGATATGTTACAAATAAAACATTTTCACACTACTTTCATAAGCCTACTAACAGCATAAAAAAAGAACAAGCACACATACTCTCCGTTGAAAAACAAGATAGGTATGGCACGAGGACAAGTCGGTGGGGGGGGGGGGTAGGAGGGTATGTTGAGCAAAATGTTCCAAAATGCATTAATGCATACATAGATCATGTCATGCGATTGTATGTGCTGAATAATGCTGCAGGTTTTGTCGGGTGATCGCTGCGTAAAAGCCCATCAGGGGCCCAGTGGGATTTTACTTCAAAGGTGATCGGATAATGTTTTGTAGGCTGCAAAACCTACGGTGTTGAATTTAACAAGAGTGTTGCACAATATAAATACTATTTGTTAATTTTTATCACCATCGGTGTTAAAGATGATGTTCTTGGTCTTTGAAGTAATTCGTTTGGTGTTTAGGTAGAAAAAAAAACATGGCAAGTTAAATTTAACAACAAAAGTATTGCAAAATACAGATTGAATTGGAATTGAATTGGTTTATTGGCACAACAAGCACCAAGATAATAATGTATCACCCACATAACGTAACTGTTGAAAAATAATTCTTCACCTTCTGTTTTCTTCTTTTCTTTCATATAGACAAGTCATTATCTGGAGTTGTATACCTAATACACCCGAACAGAATACCAAGAAAAAGGAGTTGAAATAGGCAAGTATTATTTTACTTATTGTATAAAACAAACTTGAACAAACATTGTTTTCAACCACAATGAAATTCAACAATCAATATTACAAATGCAAATTATATGTAATTATAAATGTAATATTATGCAAACAAATTATGAGAATGATGAATCAGCAAGGAACTTAAGGAAGGACACAGATGTCTTATAATTGCAGGGTTAAGCGTTAACTAGGTGTTAATTATATGTTAAGCGGGTGTAATTTGTACTTTTTCTACACAATTTGGGTGTCGAAACGAGTATGCCAGATGGTAAACTGTATTGAGGTCACAAATACGTGTAAAAAAGGTGTAGAGTCTGCATATTGTGAGAAATGTGAATAATTATAGTCATATTAAATCAAATAAAATCAAAATCATGTCATTTTCTGAATACTGAGATAATAATTAGAACGCTAAATTCAGGGCTTAAGAAGTCGTTTACACTTTTAGATATTGTATCTTTTTAATGATGAAAGGGACTAAATAATGAACTCTGGCCCATCATTATTCAATAAATTACCAAACTCTCTCCGCTCGTCCAACAATTAGACATTCAAAACTTTGCTCCAGTCCCACCTATATCCAAATTGATTTATTTTATTTTCTCCTATATATATGTTTATATAATGTATTATATGTATAGTTAAGTAGTATAGTTAAACACTGTGTAACATTAACTGTAAAGCGCTTAGATCAACTTTTTAAAAGTTGTGTAAGCGCTACTTAAATACTTATTATACTGTATTGTATTGTATTCCCTATTTTACCTTAATGTATGAAGGACATTAACGGTGTACAAAGTCTATGGCGTTAGCGCCTTTTGTGAAGTGAACAGGTTCACGGCGTCCGTTCTCGCAAAAGCCCGATTTGTATGTCTAAGAGTGCCACGTTTATTACATGCGTGTAAAATATCATCACCCGTCCTGTGTATTCTATAACGCAAAAGCCTACTTGTGTGTATCGGGGGGGGGGGGGGGTACTCAGATTTGGTTCCGACGGGGGTGTGCCGCTGAAGTCGAAAAACCCGACCCATTTTGGCGGAAAATGGTACCTATTATTACGGCTTTTTATTGAATAAAATGGCATTTTTTTTTTAGCATTTTAGCGATGAAATAGGCGAAAATATCTTAGTGTAAATCGTAAAATTCAAAATCATGACCCATGTTTAAGGGTTTTTTCCCCAAAAAACTATACCCATGTTTAAGGATTATTTTGCGAAAAAGTCACCTTTTACTAGGCAAGTACCCCCCCCCCCCGGGGGTGTGTATCATCACAATTATGTGTTATGGTACATGTAACATAGGCAAAATAGCAACACGTTTATTACAGGCGTGTAAAAGATAATCATTTGTACCTGTAGGCCTATTACATGTTAAATATCATGTGCAAAAGAGCGATGCGTTTATTGAATATCATCACTAATGTTTAACATGTACTATATCATGTGCAAACGAACAACACGTTTATTATCTGCGTGTAAAATATCACTACCAATTATGGTCAATTATATGCAATAGAGCGACACCTTTATTACGTGCGTGTAAAACATCATCACCTGAATCATAACTGAATCAACCGGTCTATCGATCAATCAGTCCAGGAAAAAAATAATGGTAATTACGACCGAATTAAATGAATTATCTAAATACAAGGACGATCAAGGCGGAGAATTCTAATTATTCAACCTATAAACGTGAACAAATAATTACATGCATCATTTTTTTTTTATTTCTAGTTTTTAAGCCGACACGCTTATTCAATTGGCAATAGAGAGTGCAATCCCACACTTAACTATCGATAGAATACAGGGTGATCGTACTCTGTTAAATCGATAATATCGATAATTGCACACCACATAATCGATCAGTAAGTGTTTGAGCGTACTATGAGTATCAACACGTGGGAGCGTTTCAAAGTCCCAGCGCTTGGAACGTGCAGGGGTCACACGTATCGTATAGGGCAACATATGGGGCGGCCGTGTGTGGCAGAACTGCGTATCTCCCCCTTTTCCATCATGCGAGAAATCGGCTTAAAAAATTAATTGTTATACCTTTCTAAACTGGGATATGATGAGTTGTACTATTTTTCTTCTTTTTCTGGACATACTTGGTCTAAAAAAAATTAATTTGAGGCAAGAACAAAATGACAGTTTTACTTTTCCAAGTTCTAATAATCTCAATTTCAAAGACTTACGTAATTCTGCCCGATTTATTGCCCCCTTTCCATAGAATTGTTGCCCCCCAAATACTTTCTAAATCTCACTTTCTGTTGCAAACCACAACTTTTTGCCATATGAATGAGCACGAGTACAAACACGAAAAACACTCATAATCTCAAAATCGACCAAAATCGACGTATGCAGTTCTGCCAGACTACGGTCGGCCCGGGACGCCTGGGACATATGGCTGTTGGTAAGCTTTATCGATCTGAGGAAATCAACGAGTAGACATGAACTTTGTACGAAGAGTGCGATTACCTGACATTAAAGGTGACGCCCACTGGAAAATCTTGGACCAAGAATTCAAAGAGCAGCTTGAGTCAAAAAGGCGGCAACTCCGCGTGGTTGACAAGGAAGAATAGAGTAAGGCCTCCATTTTTCCGTTTTACAAAATCAAAATTCCATTTTTCTATTTTCCGCGATTTTCCGCCTTTCGCAAAATCACGTATACCCATGTAGGCCTATTACCTAATACTTGCATGATTACAAATCAGCCTCAGTGAAATGGAGCAGCCATAATAGTCATGGTAGTGAAACAGACGGCCGCCAGTGGGGCCTGCAGCGGGGTTTGCTAGGGTCATTAAAGTTACTCTAATAGTTGGTAATGGTATTATTTAGTTAAAGAATGATTTTAGACATATTTGTTTATTTTGTTATTTAAAACCAATTCTAAGGTTATTACTTCAGCATTCCATGATTTTCCATTTTTCCGCGATACACTTCCCATATTCGCGAGGTTTCTCCACTTTCCGTATCGCGGAGGAATAGAGGCTTCAGAATAGAGCATTAATTGCCCAAGTTTGTACGCACGAGTGTGGAAAAGTGGAAAGAAACGGAACCATTATTGCTAGTATCACCACTAGGGATGTAAAAAAAAATCACCAAAATGAACCCCAATCACCATATTTTAAAATACCTGATCTCACTGCCAATAAGGGGTATTTTTTTTTTCATTTCTGTTTAGATGGTTTGGGTATTTGTTTTTTATCTTGTATTTAGTTCCCTCTCACTAGCTCTGCGTGTGACGTGCGCGTGGACCTGTGTGTGAGTGTGTTTGGGTGTAATTTTACTAGATCATAATAACACATGCATATGCTATATAATTACAGTGTGCACACAATGGATTGTTAAATTGCACAGTTTGTGAAACCCATTGAGTTGTATACGAGTATCCAACTGTTTGGTGCATGAAAAATGAAGAAAAAAAATATTTTAAATGAACATTTTTGTCTGGTTCCAAAATCACCAAACGATAGGTGATTTTTCAATTTCCAAAATTATGAAACACCGTGAAAACAAAACCACCAAAAAGTACTCCGATTGTCCATTTGGTAACGCTAAAATATGCTAAAAATGTTTGATGTTTGTGCCTGAATGTGTAATTTTGATCCAAATTATATTATATTGATTGGTTACACAGTCAGCCAATGAACTATTTCGTTGAAAGTGGATTTTGTGCCTTTCAGAGTTGAGCTTATCAGTTGTTTAGCTGAGAAAGTTAATCCGAATCTCCATTTGGCAACGCAGAAAGACGCTAAAAATGTTTGATGTTTGTGCCCGAATGAGTAGTTTTAATCCAAATCATATTGATTGGTTACACAGTCAGCCAATGAATTCATTTTTCGTTGAAAGTGGATTTTGTGCCTTTCAGAGTTGAGCTCGTCAGTTGTTTAGCCGAGAAGGTCAATCCGAGTTTGATCGAGCCGATATTCCTACCCAGGGACCACCGTGTGCGCCCTACTTCTTCTGCCCGATTGACCGATTCAAAACTCAATTTATAAAACTAGATAAAGTTAGAAAACATACAAGTAAAAAAAAAAAAAAAAAAAACCACAAGGCAGGAATCCGATAGATAAATCATTCACACTCTCTTATTCCACATAGGCTTAAATAATCATTATTTCCATGTCTTAAAGTGACGCTATTAATGAAATAATGAGCTTATATTTACTATTTATTTATTCTGTTTTTCTTTATATTATACTGCAGGGTTAGCCTGTTTAGTTAGGCAAAACTGCTGTCCAAAGGCGCCCTGCAGTTACATACATGTAAATCATTAAAATACAACATACAAAACACTTATTTAACAATGTAAACAACAAAACGAAGAGTGAATTCTTAGTATCTTAAAATGTGAAAATTGTACATATTTGAATAGCAAAGTTATAATTCAATTGAGTTAAGATTAAGAGCTTTGCATCGTTTCTTAAAGTATAAAGGGATGTGCACATTTGAACATTACCAGGGAGAGCGTTAAACAAACTGGCTCCAACATATGCGAAAAAAATAATCTTTTTGTGTTCTGTCCTTGGCCGGGGTAGTTGGAGGGGGCATTTTAAAGAATACCGTGTCTAATAAGTTACAATTCGTTGGCATATCAATGATTCCAAATAAGTGGGTACGAGGTTAATTTGTATTTTAAACACAAACACACAATACGCTGCTCCACTGATTGCCATTTCAGCATAGTAACAAGCACACTGACAAATAAACGTGCGTACAAGGTGCAACTTTGCGGAAATATAGGTGCAGAGCAATTTCTGCCGCGGTATTCGAGCAAATCTGCACCTTTCATGGCTGAGCGCTCGCCCCACTCCATCATGTTTGCAAGTTTGCACCTTTTAGGTGCACATTTTGCCTCCAATAGACCACTTTCATAATGTATTCAAATTTATGGATGTCTTCTCTTCCAAAGCCTGGTGATGAGCTATTTCTTTCACCTGTTTCTGTGAATACAATTTCAATACTGAAAATGCAACTTGCATACATTATACTATTTTCTATGACGGACAAGCTCAGACAAGCTTTCAGGTTGTCAAGAACAACCTTAAAAGGTATCATGTAATTTCATATGATTACGAAAACGGCCTATAGAGTCAATTTGCACTTAAAAGGATGAAATAACCTTCGGCTTCAACACTATATAATTGTGTGAAAATAAACACCCTCACGGCCAGCGTGTTGGCCAAGTAGGTAAAGCGTCCGCCTCACGTGCGGAAGGTCGCAGGCTCGAGCCCCAATAGGGTCATAATATATGTACGAGTTTTTTAATATTTGTAAATGACACTACATTGCATTGTAATGTAAATAATATAAATAGCACTCGAATGAACGTAAATTGTGGTTCACATACACACAAAAACAGTTTGCAAGAAAAAGAAGTATCTTGAATGAAAGCCCTTGTTTTATTCGTCGTATACAACCTATCGCTCTTCACTCTTTGGGCCGATCTCACAAATTAGCGGTTGCCACAGCGGATACAGTGTTTCCACCGCGCCCTGTATTCTGTGATATCTCCTGTGTTACATCAATTATCCTCATCATCCTTAACTTTCCACGTCCATAAACCACCTTTTGGTCTACCCCTTGTCCTTCTTTCTAGTAACACCATTTTAACCATAATTATTTCTCCCTACATGTATGTACTCCATACTTCTCCTGTGGACATGCCCACACCACACCACCCCACCGCACTCTCTCCTCTCTCCTTATCCCGAAAAGTTCCTACATTCCCTGTCATATACTAATTTCTAATTTTGTCCCTTCTTGTCACTGAGGAAATCGCACTATCCTCACCACTATGCCACATGGAACCCTTCTCCCTGCCCCTTTTAAATAAGTTTTTAAAGTTATTAAATTATTGATGGATTTACATTGCTTTTGATTCAACGCCTTCAGCGTGAGGTCAACGGAAATTTCATATCTTCTCAAGATTGGCCTAACGTGGGTCCTGTTTCATAAAGCTGTTCGTAAGTTACGTATGACTTAACAAACGATTGGTGATCAGTTTCTTGTGCTAAATAATTACGAATGTGATTAGTGTAGCACCCAAGAACATGTTCCAGTCGTTCGTAAAGTAAACTTTACCAGCAGCTTTATGGAACAGGCCTCTGGTCCGTTACGCACTCTGAATATGACGTTATTGCCATGCAAAACCTAAAGAACATCAAACCTGCCCCCCCCCCCAAAACAAAAAAATCGTTAAGAGTGACATATTGTGACTTTCATGTGATCACAGAGCAGATATTGAAAAAATGCCCAGGGTCACGACAATTTTATTTATTTTTGAAAACTAATTTCTCAAAAATGGAATCGTTTTAGAGCGTGCGATTTTCATGGCATTTACAGATCGTAATGGGTCTATCTGAAAACACAAAATGGAGAATATGAATCACCATCTAAAACCCGATGTACTCTTACTGGTTCTTTGCAATTATAATCATTCTCTCCCGGTACTCTGAGTGACTGTTATTGATGATGATTTAAAAGTCGAGTATTTAATCACTCATCCAGCATTTTTAGTGGATTTAGGATGAATACCTTAAGAAAGGACTTCGTCGTTCAGTAATGTATCTTTCTTGACACAGTGAAGTACCTTTTAACACTGCTTGCTATTTTCCGTTGTCCAAATCATTTGCTTTATATCTCACTTCACTCATGAGGCCTTACGTTACAGAAAATACTATGGGTGGGACTGAACAAAATCATGTTGCCGTCCATTATGATATAATCGCCTACAGGAGGTTTGTTATCATTACCCTGTCACACATGATACATGTCCCGCATCAGTTATACTTAAAACGCGGTTAAAGTAACTACAAATTATTACATAATTGATCGATGGAAAGACATCAATCACTTGAACAGATAAAGTACTCACAATTAAAGAGTAAGACGAACTACAAATGACGTACACCGGTACTGTGTTCATTGTATGAATTTTGGGTTTAATCAGTGAGCCATTAATACATGAAAGGTGAAACATTACAACTAACATACACAATACACAACGCAATACAATGCATATTCAATTGTTTGAAGCATTTTCATCGTACTGCGTTTGATTTGCCAGGAAATGAACATACCGTACGTTTACAAATAAACACATCATTAAGTACGTCATTAAGTTTTATGTGAGAGACCCGACTTAACCTTCATGTGATAATACCTTAGTAATAACTTTCAATACGTCTTAATTTCAACTTTGAAAGTCACTCACTGAATTGACAAGTGATATTTTTTTCTTGAAATTAGGAGACACGAAAGCAAATAATTGTATGTTTTTAGACTTGCGTCGGATTGTTTTTAATTGTTAGAGAAAATTGAGCTTTTTTTTAAAGCAGATTAAGCACTTCCAAACATTTGAAAGAACACCACAAAACATATAATCTTAAAACTTTATGATTTGTAAAAAATGATATTAAGTATTCCGATTTCATTTTCAACAGTTTCTGTAAGCAGGTAAGCATCAATTTTGATTTCGTCACATCTACATCAACATAAAAGTTCACGGAGCAAAAGACATGACGGCGCGTAATGGAATTACCTTCGCATATGCCAATGGTAGCTGTAATTAAAGAAATTATCTACGGTTGGTGTCATTTAAGACAATGTGCAACTCTCATTATTTCCGATTATTGGTGCCTTCGTAATATACGATAAGCTTTAATTGGAATATTATAAAGAAGAAGGCTTGATGTCGAATTTAACCGGTTAATCTGAAAAACAGAGATTATTATTGCATCAAAATGTTCTGTCTGGATCGTCTGCTACCGTTGGTCTATCGTATTTTGAAAAAAAAACAACGATAAAAAACGGTATGTCAGGGATATTGATCCATTTTTAGGATGGGGGAGGGGAGGCAAAAGTAAAAACAAGTGTCAAAATTTTCGGTTCGGTCTGTGCGAAAAATTTTAGCATAAAAAGTTTAGCGTAAAGCGTGCTGCGAAATGGAACATGCAGTATGCCCAGTAGTAATTTAGTAAATGGTTTTGTAGAACCCTGCACTGCCCTCAAAACAATTTTTTGCATCAAGTTTTAGAATCGTTTTTAAATTGTTAAAAACATGGGGGGGGGCAAAATGAAATGTTTGCCTCACCAATAATTTCATATATATTTCCTGCCCCAAGGTTCGACGCATCTGCGGTGTACCAGTGTTTCGCGTGCGAGCCTGGCAATATAAAATTCATTCATTCATTCGTCCATTCATTCATTCATTCATTCATCCATCCATTCATTCATTCATTCATCCATTCATTCATTCATTTATTTATTCATTCATTCATTCATTCATTCATTCATTCATTCATTCATTCATTCATTCATTCATTCATTCATTCATTCATTCATTCATTAATTCATGTAGAAATCAATTAATTTCAATATATTCAACTTCAACTTGTGATTTTTATTTTTTTTTCACAGAAACACTGACATTGCTATTCCAAGACTTCGTGAGACGTCCCTCATTGTCATTACAAGGTGCACACCATGTGCGTGTGAAAAAAAAAACACGCTTACAAATTGATCTTTTTTACGGATGGGCGATGTACGCGCGTACAGTGAAAAGGGTATCCAAATCACCAAAATCCGGATACTTTAAACAGAAAGCTTTCTTGAAAAGGGTATCTTTTCAGACTTGAATACTTGTTTAGGGTATTCTACATGTAAGATCGACGGATAATTACTTGTTTATGGTCCATTTTGAAAGTCCATCCACGCGCATGACTGTGTAATGACAGTGCCACCACCCCCCTCGGATGGAGGGGAGGGTTGGAGATTTCATAATCAAATTATGATTGTTTTCTGCTCATTTCTTTGATGAACTAATATTAGGGTGTGCAAATCAAAGTCACCACGCTACTTTTGTTTTTGATACGAATATCAGTCGATCGTTTCAATCGGTTCCTTTCGATGGCGATTAAACCGAAAGGAGTACGATCGATCGGTTTGCACTGCTCGTCTTCCGGTCGCGGAATTGCTGCACCCTAGACACCAGTAATTGGACACGCTCGACCCACACTTAAGAGCTTTCAAGGTTGCGTCCGTATTAAAATTCTTGACGGCCGCGTGACAAGTTAAATACGAGAGATCGTCGTGAGTAAAGAGTTACACGAGAAAGTATTGTATGACGTTATTAAATATCAGCGAATGGCTCAGGGATCATGCAGGCGCACGGTTCCCGCGTAATTCGTTTGTGAATCCCCGTGGTTAGGCTTACCCTCGTCGATGGATTTCATATTATTTATTTATGTATGTTCCATCTATTAGAGTCCTTTGTTCGCTTTTCTTGCAGGAACAGATTGTAGGCTCCTTATGAATGGAGGAAGGGAAGAGTGAGCAAGAATAAAAAGAAGACAAAGAAGAGAAAGAGAAGAAAGAAATATTGAAGAAGAGAAGAAATAGCGGTACTAGAAGAAGAACCGTTAGAGGAAGATGTAGAAGATGACGAATAATAATAATAATAATAATGATAATAATAATGATAATAATAAGAAGAAGAAGAAGAAGAAGAAGAGAGAGAAGAAGAAAAAAGAAGATGAAATGCAAGGATAGAAGAACGATAAACGAAGAAGAAGAATAAAGAAGAAGAAGATAAGAAGAAAGTAGAAAGATAAAGAAGAACGAAGAGAAAGAGAGAGAGAAGAAGAAGAAGAGAAAGAAGAAGAAGAAGAAAGATCAAGAAGCAAGAAAAAGAGAAAGAAGAAGGAGGAGGAGGGCCAGGAGCGGGAGAAAGAAGAAGACAAATAAACCTATGAGAAGAAAAGGGCTACCATATAAAACATAATCATATTAGATGGACTTTGTTTTCTGACGAAACATAATCATTTAAGGCAAGGTTCACCGTGACGTCAAGTTGGTTTTAATAAAAGCAGAAAAAATGAAAGAAATCTTTTCATGAAAGTTTGGCGAAAATCCACCAAAAGAATAACAGAGTTTTGAACATGTTGAAGTTTCAAAGTTTTAATTTTGTGACGTCACATGCGAGCAGCTCCCCATATGTCATGTAATATTAATTTCATGAATTGCTATTTTTTAATGGTTCAAGACAATTGAATGGGTTTTGTTTCAAATGTATGAAATAATGCTTCTGATACTATATTGAATGCACTGGTAAAATCATTTTTAAATGTCTGAGAAAACAGCACTTCATGGAATTTATATCAGATGGCATATTGGAAGAGCTGCTGGCATGTAACGTCACAAATTTAAAAATGTGAAATTCCATAACTCTGTTATTCTTTGGTAGATTTTCGGCAAACTTTCATTTAATATGTTTCTCTAATTTTCTGCTTTTATTAAAGCCAACTTGACGTCAGGTTGAACCTTGCAACAACAGATTTTGAGTGTGTCGAAGAGGTCACCAAAATTCATCAACTGAAACATCTATAAACATGTCTAGATAAGGATATTAATACTTCAAACAAAAATGTTTGCGATTAACATGATTAATGCGAATCTTTTTAAGTGCACGTTTGGGATGTTGACTGACTTAATGTAACTTGGTTGAAACTTAAAGCCAGGGGTCTGCAGAATAGACACCAGGTGATTTCCTTGCAATTCATTTTCGAAATAAAAGTGAACTTAAAACTCTCATCAATTGCAGTAAATAGAGTTTTGTTTGTTTTTGTTTTACTGAAATTGGTAATAGTACGTTATTCATCAGGAGTATCACTAAAACATTTTGATATCACAGGGTCGGACCCGAGATACTTGAAGCATAATCGACACCAACTGAGTCAGATAACTGCAAGGTAAAGAAGAAGAAACGTTTAAATGAGGGCAGATAAAGACCTCCGCAAGTCTCCTCCGTGATATTGATTTGATGCGCAAACGCAAATATTATTGGAGGCCAATCGAATTATAGCGAAAATCAAACGTCTGTTTTCGTATCTATTTTGGCGGTTTAAAGACCCCGTTTCCCAACGATAATCGGATCATGTCTGCGTATGTTCAGCATCATACGGGGCTCTGTTACGTCACGGGCAACCGGGATGTCGTGCTATAGTCAAGGCTGCCATTCGTAGGGAAAACTCCCTGCCGAAGGGGATTTTGACCAACCGGGACCAACCGTAGGTTGTGGGGGATACCTACGGGGAAAATGACCTTCCGTAGATGAAAAATAGGGATTTTTGATGATTTGTAGGGGATGTAGGGGGTTTTGACAAATTTTCGGAAATATTCTTCAATCCCCGGAAGGATTTCAAAGAATTTACATATATATTCGTCCATTTTGCCCATCTCCGGCGAAGGAATCGTGATTGATCTATTGCATTTACTAAGTTTATTTTGTAGGGAAAAACTTAGCTTCGTAGGGGAGAAGTAGATTTTTGTAGGGGAAAATTAAGTTTCGTAGGTGAAAAGTGGGTTGTAAGAGCGTAGGGGAAAATTGTCATCCGTAAGGGGCATTACGCATGCGGCGTAGGGGAAAATGGAAATTTTGAGTGGCAGTCCCGCAGGGATGTCGTGCTCGTCAATACTATTTGACAAGGAGGATGAGTGTGTCCTACGTGCGAAAATAACGTTTCTGATTTGATTACAAGTAGCCCACGAATCCAGTGGCGGATCCAGGGGGGGGGCCCGATCGGCACGGGCCCCCCCTTTTTTGGCGGCCAAAAAAAAAAACGAGCGAGAAAAACGGAAAGGAAAGGCGAAAAGGGAAAGAAAGAAAAAAAACGGGCGGAAAGGAAAAGAAAGGAGGAGAGAAGCAAAAAAAAAAAAACCGACACACACATGACACACACACACACAAATAATCAAA
>JZLH01S0613788.1:0-11157 GCA_001188425.1 Eucidaris tribuloides
GGATTTAGAGTGAATTTAAAGCAAACATGTGCATGTGTTTTCACTCATTTTGGAGTGACCTCATAAATGCAGTGATCAGTCAGGGATACTTGCTAATTACTGATGAGGTCGCGCTAAAATGAGTAACTTGAACACAAATATTCACTCCAAATTCAGTCTTTTTATTATAGACATTTTCACTCATTTTCTTTAATAGAGTAAAAATTATTCATAGACATAATCATTTCGCCCAAACATCACCTTTTTATTATCAAAAAAATCAAAATTGCAAATACGTGCACATCTTATAAGCCCCATTGTTTTGGTATAAATGGGGAAAATTGAAATTCTTTGTTATTGTGTTTTTAGATTTAGAATAATGCCCTGAAAATTGCTCGCTCTGAAACTCTTCTATTTATTGCGAATATTCAAAATGTACAATATACATGCTCACCGATCTCTTTCTTGAATCGAAATTATTTGTTTGAATGTTTGATTCATTCATTCATTCATTCATTCATTTATTCATTCATTCGTTCATTCATCTTAACATTTTACACAACATAACTTAGGATAACATAACATAATGTAAAGTGACAATTACAGTTGCATTTCATGAAAAATGTGGATCGAGTTCACATAACATAAAATGCAAAATTGTACCTGTAGGCCTACCGCATTTAAGTATGAATACTAAAAAAACAAAACGGGAAGATGAAAGGAAATACGAAGGGGGTTATAGTTTAAAGCACGCTCGTATTATTTAGGTTCCCCCTGAAAAAAAATATAATGACGTCTCACGAAAAGGAGAACATTTGTTGTTTTACTGATAAGTGCTTGAATTTTTAATCGATCGCCCACTCTTAAAATTTTTAATTTTTTTTTTTCAAAGGCGGTCTCAATTTTACCTTTTCCTGTACGTTTCATCATACTACCGTTCACCATTATAGTTTATAAACACTGGTTCAATTAATATGCAAGTTAAACCCTGTGAATGGACATCAATCTTTGTTTAAGAAATTGACTTTTTATGCAGATACTGTAGCCTACATTGTATTGTTATTTCACTGAAAATTTGTATTATTGCAAAATGCTATTCACTGAGTACAAAACGTTTCTCAATTTTGTAAATATGTTAACTATTCTTAAACTATAGGCTATGTGTGCGAAATGAACTCGTTCATTTATTGATTCATTCGTTTGTTTATTTTTTCATGAATGGTTGGATTTCCGGGGGAGGGAGGTGTTTCGCAAAATCATTATTATTCCATATTTTCTTAAACATTACGTACAAGAATTATCGTGTAATTTAATATTTTTTTTAATAAGAAATTTCCTTTATTTATTATTTAAACGAATATACCTTCATATTCAAGGAAGCTCTTTAATCTAACGGTTCAGCTCCTGACCATTCAGCAATCAGGCATTAACCAATTACAGGAACTGTCGTGAGCGGTCCCTACATAATTATTTGCAATCAAACGCCGATGCGCTCACGCGCGCGTACGAAGGTCCTGGGCGCATACGCTTACGCGCGCGCTTCGCGTACACGCTCTGAAGGCTTAAGGGCCCTTTTCTCACGACGCGGCCCATATATATTTTATTTCACTCATCAGGTATTCAGTATTGGGACAATTCTCCAGACCACAAAAGGCAACTGACATTAAGATTTTTCAACAACTTTAGGGCTAATGGGACATGGGTTCACCCGCATTCATTCTTAATGGAATGCTGATGAGAAGGCAACAAAGAGCAAATACTTTCCTTTTTTATTGAAAAAATGGCAATGCAAAATAATTTTTGTTCAAACAATTTAGTTTTTGAGCCAAGCATAGCTACCAAATACTTTATAGCCTTTCTTTAATCATGTTTTTTTTTTAATATTAAAGGTTTAAATCCTTTTTTAAAAAACAGATACATATCCTAGTCCAAGAGAATGAAATAAAACAGAACATGAATTCATCTATCATATAAATCACTTAAATCTTCATTTAATCAATGTTTAAACGCAGAAAAAGGACAAAATCAAATGTTGACATTTTCTTGTTTTTTCCATCAATTTTAGTCACATGGCCAACTTTTTAAATATTTGTGTTTTTTTAATCTTAATAATTCATTTCTTTAAATTGCTGACTTTAAATATGATTTTAATCTGCCAAACCCGATATAGAGGTCATGTCTCTCTTACCAACAAGTCTACAGGTACAGACTCTACTTTGACACTTAGAAAGCATTCCACACTGACTTGAGCCAAGGCTAATTTGGTCATTCTCTGCTTTACAATACAGGGCCCATGGAAGTAGTAGTCTATAACATATATAGACCCTGACTTGTGCACAATGACCCACGAAGGTTTGTGTCTGCTAGATACATAGCAACAGGGGTTGGTGCACCATTTAAGACATTTAAACTATATCGGGTTTACTTGTTCATAATGTTAACCATGACGAATTTATATTTAGATTTATTCAAATTTTTTACACTAAAAATATTTTCCTTTGAAAGAATACCAAGGTACAATCTACTCACTCCATACAACAGGTTCCCTCACGTTAACTGAATCAGGACCTGGCATGTTGGACTTTGAGCTATACAGATACTCCTGGGTAAGTATGTGAAACCTGGACTGATTCAGTGACTCCATGACAACACACGTGACAGCACGGTAGTTGGCATACAGGTGGAGAGCTGTGAAAAGTATGAAGAGAGCCCATGTAAGCCTGTGAGGGGGTAAATAAACAATAACAAAAGAGCAGCAAGATCACATCCTATTTTCTGTTATCTATGCTCCATAATGTTTCAAGCAGCAGACATTTTTGTGGGGAAGGGGAAGAAAGGGAGGGGAATGCAGAGGACAAGAAGGCAGGAGAAGAGATGGGAGGGAGTAGAGGAAAGAAGACAAGAGAGGATGGGTTGAGTGTGGAGTGGGAGGGAGGGGAAGGAGGGAAGAAGATGAGAGGGGATGGGACAGGTGTGGAGTAGGAGGGGAGGAGGAAGAAAGAGAGTCAGGGGAAGAGACAAAAGGAGAAGAGAATGGAAAGGAGGAAGGGGAGGGGAATGAGGGAAGAAGATGAGAGGGGACAATATGAGTGTGGAACAGGAAAGGGGGGAAGGGAAAGTCAGGGGAGGGGAAGACACAAAAGGAGAGGAGAAGGGAATGAGGGAGGGAATGACAGGAAATATTGTTTACAAATTACCTTATTTAATCTTTTTTAGTACTTCTCCCAAACTAGTATACTAAACATAACAAAAAAAGTAACTACCCCCTTTTTCAAACTATGATAACTTTTTAAAGAAATAAGTTTTAGTAAAATAATTTGGCAGGAGTATTTCTACACTCATTGACTAATTTATGTATGAAAATGTGATTGATCCGTCAAGCCATGCATGAGTGAGCATGCATTAAAGGCAAAAATGCCACTTTTCAAAAGTCACAAGGGTCCGTCTGGGGATTCTGTGATGCTGGATTTTGACAAATTTTGTTTCTGGTGAATAATTAAGCACTATTTATGTTAATCATCTATTGTTTGACCCTCTTACACCTCCCCTGGCACTTTTACGCTTCAATGAGCTCACTTTCAAAATTTCCATCTTTCTCAATTTTGAAATTGTAAAATCCATTAAGTTTATTGAAAAATTTTAATCTGGTATTTTTCGGCAAAATGTATCTTTACATGTTGTACGAACATAAGAGGTTGTACTGGAGTTCTGTACTGGAGTTTTGTGATGAGAAGGAAAATTCCATTTGACCAGTTGGGGAAGAATATATACATTCTACGATCCTAATCTAAACGAATCATGTGACGAGGGCGTGGACCAACTCACATCTATCGTAACTGAGTATTAGTCATCTAATAATAATAATATTATATATTATTAAATATAAAAATTGCTGAGGCGCCAATCATGCGTTTGTTTTCAATAATTTTCCGAACAACACATACTAGTTGAGCTCATCAAATTCCACTTAAAGGTAAATAGCATGATGGGGGTAATCCCGAGATTGGGCTGAAACTACTCTATGAACAAGTATCTTGCAAGATCCCTGTGAAAATCTGTAGTCAAATACGTCGACTCATTCATAAAATATAACAATCGTAAGTATGCACTCGCAAGCACGGAGAACGTCGCAGCTGTGTGGCTCTCTATGGGCTTATTTTTTATCCGTACGCGCGGCAACAACAATAAGGATACTCCTACGACTTCACTGCTTGATTCCCCGTCGTACCTGTCAAGTAAACAAATTACAGGAGCAAATCCACCTCCCAGGTGGAGACTGTCTTACTCTGCCTACGTGTAATAGTGCGTGTGTAATTTCAAACTCACATTTTGGTTCTTGAGTGATTTTAATGTTCCGCATCACCGATCACAAACCTTGTAATGCCTCGCCCACTCATCTTCCTCACAAGGAATCAAAATATTTGACATTTCACAGTAATCTTACCGCAAGTCCTACCATTTGACATCTAAATCTTTACAAGTTCTACAGTAATGATTCTATCATCCATTAAATAACCATTTAGGAGAAAAAGCATGGTGAAGAATGAGACTAGATTTCAATACTTATGTTGAGATTTTGGTAGAGGTGATGGGCTAATCAATATACGCCAAATCAAGGCAATATTTATATTTAAAGCTAGAGAGTAAACAGAGTATGAACTAACCTGTTTACTATTTTATGAAAAGGCACTCCACAGGTTAAGTGTTAATGGTCTTGATTGTTCTGAAAGAACAGAGGAAAGAAACAAAAGAATTCAAGAGAACTATAACTTAGGACTGAAATGTAAACTTGCACCATTTGTGGCTATATATAATATACTGGGCCAGCGTCGTGGGAAATAGGGCCCTTAAGCTCTGTCAGAGTGTGTACGCGAAAGCGCGCGCCGTACCGTATGCGCCAGTAACCTTCGTACCGCTGCAGTGAGGCGTAGCGTTTGATTGCGCAAAAATTATGTAGGGACCAGGCTCACAAAGTAACTAGCTCCGAAGGAAAACACATTTACACAACTGTGTCGTGTATTCAATAAATGAGAAGCTAACTGTATACCTTATCCAGCAACCTTTGACAAGGTAATATTTATTTGACTGATTACTTTAGCCCGGGAGACTTAGCGGGCCGGGCTTGAGCGTTACCTTACCCATCTTTTACGTCTTGTAGAATATCAGACAACATTAGATAAACTCAACGAAAATTAATAAGAGCCTATTCTTGTAAGTCTTGTTTTAAGACACTAGAAATTATAATTACTTAGATATTATGAACCATGTAGGCCTAAGCTAAGATTCATAAAGGCGAATGCTATTTGGAAAAGAAAACTGTGATAGCTTTAAAGCAATATGAATTTGATTCAAATATAATAATATGTGACCGCGTCACGCCAAAAAGGAGCCAACAATCGGCAGGACGGACGGTTTTAGGAAAATGAGCAAAATGTTCGGAACAGGTCAAATTGCAAAATTTATCTTTTTTGACTGAATCAGAATCTTCAAAGTCTCTTTAATGTCTGTGAATAGTTTCAAGATCAAAGTATTCCACGGAAAGGGTAAATTAACATTTTTCTGAGGGCCTTCTCATTCGACCCGCCGAAAAAAACAGCACACCCGAAATCCGAGTCAGTTTAGGCCGCGCCCCTAGCAACGCAAGACGGCTGCTCATTGCTGAGCCTGTGTCACATGACGTACGTGATTGATGTGAATTCCATTTTTTTAACGAACGTGCCAACTTACAAGCTATCCTTAAACCTTGAACTTGATTTGTTATTACATTCTCGGATTTGTTTGCAGTTTCCGATTTTTCGACATTTAATCTGCAAACATAGATCACTAATATTTTTGCGCAATACTAAATCAAACAGAGTAAAGTACAAAAATGTGACCTGGCAACATCAAATCGCAGCATAAGTTGGAAAAATTGGATATGTGAGTTTTTTCAATCTGAAAGAAGAGATCGTAATAAAACAAGGATTTAGAATGGTATAGAAATTTGTTTAAAATTGGACCAAGGCTAACCAGCCAGTTAAAGACAGATGCCACGCTCAACAAGATTGGACCTTCACATTAAGGCATTGTCAGGAAAGGGAGAAAAACGGCATTCAAAAGATCACGCTTTAATTCATCCACGGCTGGCAAAGAGCGGTAGCTGTGGGGGCATGAAAGGTGGAATTAAACTCCATAAGAAACGACATGAAGTGTTATTTGTGATTAGGCTGCAAATTTGGCAGCAATTAATTCACCACACCTAATCCCTTGTTATTCAACAAAGTTTCATTGTCTGAGTCTTTATACATTGTCAAGTATACAATCAACGTTATCTATTTAGGTCGTGTGTCTTGTTAGATGAGGCCATTCCTTGGGGGTATTACTTGTTTACGAAAGTCTCTCCAACTATTGTTAGATTTTCAAGAAAATAAAACAAAACTTGGAATCACTATGACCCTCAAATTTGAACTAATGATAGATTAATGTAATGTACATTCAGAAAAATACCAAATCGCCAAAAATCACCCCCTGCGCGACCCCAATCAATCTAATTTACAGATTTAACAGCAAAACTCCATTTGCGATTATTGATGCCGAAATGTGCCGACAAGCAAATGCCGATCCAGCGGAAGAAGGTATTTCTGCGGCCAGAGAATTTGTAACGTGGTGGGTTAGAGTTAAGACATGCAGCGTTTTACATTTTCCATGTAATTTTGGACCGGTAATCCCCACTACAACACCAAGTATGTGGCACAATCAATTAAAACTTTCAACAGGTTCTTTGATTCTTGTGTTACGCGGATGCATAAAAGCTGGCTCAAATCTAAGTTGGAAAGGCACTTAATCGCGTGGGCACCGTCAGAAGAGGAACAGAATCATAACTTTGCAAAGCGGTCCCTGTCATGTCCTGTCGCGTATAATTATAGGGGGTCTAATTCTTGGCGCCGTACTCTTGATGCTGGCGCAGTTATGTATCAATTGATATAGCGATATAATAGGACAATAAGAAGTTATTGTTCCCTTGAGAATCTAAGTTATTAATCCGACATTTTACAATTAGTATGGAGCATCGACTGCAGGCAATTACTACTTGTGGAAATTGTATTGTGTCAAATCTCTCACCCTATTAAGACGGCCCCCAAGTGTCTGGGCGATCATCGAGTCACCTGGACGATCGCCTGCGGCAAGATACACTGCACCCGACGGAAATAATGCAGATGTGCAAGAACCCAATGTGTTTTTGGTAAATCACCAAAGAGCATTAAAATCTTACCAAATTCGTTCAAACGAAAATAGCACTTTTCTACCAAAACGGCTATAAATTTCCAAATCAAATTTCAAAATGTCGAGCAATGCTAAAACGTAACCTGTTGCTAGGGAGTTTTACCCCTCTCGGTTTATCAGAAATTTCAGCGCGATCGCGGCTTCAGCATTTTGAACATGGACGCTGCACTTTGAACAGGCGGTTTCTCGTAAAGTAGATTCGGACACGGTGAAAGCCGTTGTTTGAAGTAGAAGTTCTCCGGGTATACTTTGCTTTTATGCACATGCAATATACAAAATAAAGCTTGGAATATGGAGATAAAAGATATGGCAAAAAAACAACATGGGCAAAAATCGACTTGTGGCGCTCCTTTGGCTGACGGTACATATAATTATAAGTCCTAAGGTTATAAAATGGCGAATAAATTTCTACTTAATCTCACATGAGCTTTCAGAAGATTCATCAAGAAATATATAACTGCAAGATGAACGATTATGTTTCAAAAAACTATGTTCATTTATTTAGAATAGGCCTACGTTAAATTTCATAATCTTCATGAAGGAAAGGAAGGCATCACATGAATAATGTAAAAGGATGAAAGGCCCCGAAAATAAACCACAGGATAGCTGCTTTTTTTAACTTCTTAACAACCTACGTAAAGAGATAACAAGACATTGTAGATTTTGCCTCAAGCAAATTTCTGTTGTGCAAACATGGCCCCCAAAAATGACGCACAAATGTCGCGAGCCGAAACAACTTTTCGTCATAATTAAGTAATGATGCTATGAGCATTAAGGGCCAATATGGAAAAAATCCAGTAGCAGGTTAACAATTTATCGTTTAAATCAGTTTAAAGTTGTAGATACTTATGGAAATTGACAAAGAATAAGCGACTGATGGTTGAGTGAAACAGATTCGTTTTGAATAGTAACGAAACTTTTTTCCTCATTCTCAACGAGAGAAGATATTATCAACTTTTTCGTCATGGTAGAATATAGCACAAAATTTCTAGGTTGTAATCAGGTATTACAAATCAAGATAGGAATTGTCGTCGGGATGCCTCACATCACATGTAGCCTGTTTGTAACAAGATTGCCAAAATCGCGTGGCAGGAATTATTAATTTGATTTGATGAAATGTTACATATACAACACACTTATTTTACCTTTTCATAATATACGTGGGATATACGAAACGATTCGTGCTATGACTTATTCTCCAAATTTAGATGAATTTTCTCTCTTTAACGGAGTGAATTATTAAGAGAGGGGTTAGTTAAGTGAATTTAAAGGCAAAACAGATGCTGCATGTGTTTTTCAGCTCATGTTTGAGTGGACCTCATAAATGACAGTGATTCAGTCAGGGATAACTTGCTATTACTGATGAGGTCCGCTAGATCGGCTAAGATGATAACTTGACACAAATATTCAACTCCAAATTCAGTCTTTTTATATAGAATTTGTCAACTCCATTTTCTTTAATAAGTAAAAATTATTCATAGACATATCATTTCGCCAAACATCACCTTTTTATTGATCAAAAAAATCAAGAATTTGCAAATACGTGCACATCTTACATAAGCCCCATTGTTTTGCGTATAAATGGGGAAAATTGAAGATTCTTTGTTATTGTGTTTTGTAGATTAGAATAATGCCCTGAAATGCTCGCTCTGAACTCTTCATAGTTTATTGCGAATCATTCCAAAATGTACAATAACACTGCGTGACACCGATCTCTTTCTTGAATCGAAATTATTGGTGTTTGAATGTTTTGATTCATTCATTTCATTCATTCATCTCAGTTTATTCATTCATTCGTTCATTCATCTTAACATTTTACCAACATAACTTAGGATTAACATAAATAAGTGGTAAAGTGACAATTACAGTGCTTTCATGAAAATGTGGATCGGGTTCACATAACATAAAATGCAAAATTGTACCTGTGAGGCCTAGCCGCATTTAAGTATTGAATACTAAAAAACAAAACGGGAAGATGAAAAGAATACGAGGGGGTTAGTAGTTTAAAGGCACGGCTCGTAGTTATTAGGTTCCCCACGTGAAAAAAATATAATGGACGTGTCGAGCGAAAAGAGAAACATTTGTTGTTTACTATAAGGCTGCTGAATTTTTTATCGATCCGCCCACTCTTAAAATTTTTAATTTTTTTTTTTCAAAGGCGCGTCTCAATTTTACCTTTTCGATCTGTACGTTTGCATCATACTTACCGCGCTAACCATATAGTTTATAAACACTGGTTCAATAAGTATGCAAGTAAACCTAGTGAGATGGACATCAATCTTTTGTTTTAGAAATTGACTTTTTTACTGCAGAATATGTAGCCTACTTGTATTGTTATTTCAACTGAAAATATTTGGTATTATGAAAAGTGCGTATTCACTGGTACAAAAACGTGTTTCCTTCAATTTTGTTAAATATGTTAGACTATTCCTGAAACTATAGGCTTATGTGTGCGAATGAACTCGTTCATCTTATTGATTCATTCGTTGTTTATTGTTTGATGAATGGTTGGATTTTCCGGGGGAGGAGGTGTTTCGCCAAATCATATTATTCCATATTTTCTTAACATTACGCTAACAAGAATATCGTGTAATTTTAACAAAGCAAAAAATGTCATTATTTACCATTATTTTGGCATAAGAGATGATTCCTGTGACTTTTGAAAAGTGACATTTTTGCCTTTAATGCATGCTCACTCATGCATGGCTTGACGGATCAATCATATTTTCACACGGATGTTAGTCAATAAGTGTAGAAATACTCCTGCCAAATTATTTTGCTAAAACTCATTTTGTTAAAAAGTTACGGTTGTTTGAAAAAGGGGGTAAGTACTTTTTTTGTTGTGTGTATGTAATTATTTCATTTTTTTTGTACAAAAAAACTATTTTAAAGTGTTACAATTAAAGGAATATTCCTTGACAATTCAATTGTAGCATCACAGGGTAGAAATATCCAGATTTGTCTCAACTTACATAAAATTTCCTGCAACTAGAGGAGTTAGAACAAGACCCACTAGTAGAGCTGCAAGGTTGACCAAGGTTTCCTGAATGAAATAAAATTGTGAAATAAGAAAAGACATGAGAGAAGGCTAAAAGAATTGAACTCTTAACCCATATTCAAGTTTTAAATAAACCACAGACTCAGCTCAAATATTGACTGGATAATCAAATCAACACAATGGGAAAAAATAAATGCATTTTGTGAACCCCCCCCCCAAAAAAAAAAAAAATCAGAAACATGCAGGAAAGTTTTTGTCTTTTACAAATTACAGATTTACTAATGTTGCTATTGACTTGCTAAGATCAGAGGGCTCATCAAATGAAACACTCAAAATCAGTTTTGTGGTGAATATTTGTGTAATTTACATCCCATACAAAAGTCTTCAAGCTCCAGTCAAACCCAGATTTTGAAAGCATTACAATGCACCTGGGCACAGTACATCTGAGTAGGTTTTAATGATCCATATTATCTTAAACTTGAAGTTGAGGACTTTAGTGGCTTACATCATGAGGCCTGTGCAAGTGTCAGCAGCTGAATGTATGACTCGTGGTGGGAAAAATATTTCTTAGAATAAAAAAGTTTTATTATTTATTTGGTATTTCATCTTGTTATTACACGGCTACATTTTGACACATCTATTCATCAACTAAACTTGTCTACATGTGTACAAATGAAGACTGATACCTATAATCAAACAATTATAAGCTCTGGTAAATTATGATCAGGATATGACTTGAGCAGTCCAGACAATCTTAGCGAGGGTAAGAAACTTCATCTGCAATAACTTCTCTCCACACAGAAGTGTAAATAGGTACCTGGCAGGATGACAGATCTAGATACAGGGAAACCCCGTTATAACGAGGTTGTCGGGACCGCCAATTTTACCTCGTTGTAACCGGTACCTCGTTGTAAACG